>JAPMOQ010032196.1:12965-46142 GCA_026543055.1 Argiope trifasciata | reverse complement strand
TTTTTTTATTTACCAAAATAACATAAATATTTCAAATTTTAACGCAATCTGATGAACGATTTAGGAAGGCAAAAGTGACATACAGGCTCACATTCATTTTTTATTTCTATAGATAGATTAATTATTTAATTCACCCTATAAAATTAAAACTTAAATGCATAAATTTTTGAAAAAGAAATTCAGAATGGATTTTCTTCGATTTCCTTTTTTTTAAAAAAATCACTCATACTACGAAATTTTGAGGCAACTAATTAGCGTATTAATTTTTTTGCAAATAAAAAATTATATCTTTATCAAGCATGTTCAGTTCTATATGTAGGAAACAATTATGGTAGTCCTCGACGTTTGTTTAGTAAAAACAGCAAGAACTTGAGAAAGAAGATATGCAAATAAGCTTCATTTTTCTTTTCTGAAAATCTTTAATGTTTTATAATGTAAATTTATTGTCCATGTTAAAAATGTGATGTCAGTTAATTTATATTCCAATTATTTATAAATCCCAAAAGTTAATTTCTTTTCCATGTTGCAGGATTCTGATTCTGATTTTCCAGTGTTGACTGCAAAGGGAAAACAGGTATTTTGTTTTTGAATTTTTTTTATTTACCAAAATAGCATAAATATTTCAAATAATGTTAAATACGTAATATATAATAAGCTTGATGAAGGTATAGTTTTTAACCAAAGGTTATAAATCTTGCATAATGCAATTTTTATAATCTTACAAGTGCACCAAATTGTTTCCTTCAAAATTATTTCTTTATTTCTTTCAACTACACATTTAGAAATTATGAAGTGAAACTAAAACAAATCCAAACTTCGAAAATGAATGAAAAGAGAAAGAATTCCTCTATGTGTAGAGAAAGAAATAAAATTTTACTATCACGAGAGAAAACCTTAGAAAAAAATATTGAAATCTGTTACCTCAAATGTCAAGTTATCATGTTTCTTAAGTTACGTGGTATCAATCCGATAAAAAAAACCATTATGTTGCTAGATTATTCATAATCAACAATCCCCAACCTTTAGAAAAACTTTAGTTTTTGACCATGTTAAAATCAAAAGAGTTCCAAATTGTTTTCTCAAAGCCAGAATTTCTTCGTGCAAAAAAAAAAAAAAAAAGATTACATCGGTTTCAAACAATTATGTGAGTATCAGATTAAGCAAGCGTCTGCATTCAGAAGAGAAAATTCTCTCATCTCAAAACTATTCGAGAGTCAAAAGTTTTTATCAGAGCTTTTTTTTAGTGAAAATTTGATTTAAACTTATTTGGAACATCGCACCTCTATTACACTGCGTAATCATCAATTTTGAGAAAATCGATGGTTTTTTTTCCCCATCTCAAAGTCGTTCAAGATCCGACGGTGTGTGGGTTTTTTTTTTTTGCCAAGTAGACATTTTTTAAAAAATTAAAACAATAGATATATATGCTGGTTCAACGAAAATTTCTTACGACTTTGTTCTTTATTGGCCAGACAGGGGGATCAGATACATGGAGAAAATTTGAAGCAAGTTGTAACCTTTTTTTATATATATAAGTCGTCGAATGTGACTTATTATTTTCTAATAACCACGAAAGGAAATCCCTTTATCATTTTTAATAACCCTAGAAGACTTAATCATTTTCTAATAACTTTACAAGTGAAAAATTGATGCATTAAAACCGGCAATTTTCTTTCTCTACGCTTTGAGTTTTGAAAACTCTCAAACCAAACCAAAATCATATTCTTACATAATAAAAGATTAAATAATAGTTTGGAGAATCAGATGAAAATTCCGATGTATAATCAGTTATAATGTTGCCAGATTGATACGTTAAGCAGGATAAAACTTTTTGAAAGGAGATACTACGTACAAAATTGACAGATGATCTAGAGTTAATCCGGAAAATATTTATATACAAAAAAGTTTATTATTATGAACAAATATCTGAAAAAAATTATTAGAAAAATTACAGAGAATGATTTGAATACCAAATGATGATAAGAAATATCAGTTATATCTCACGAGTATGAAAAAATATTGAAACTGCAAAGTAGAAATGTCAGTTCTAGAAATTTTTTTATGCGAGTGAAGTGTACAAATATTTAGTCTAGAAATTTAGAAAAGTGAGCAATCAGCACAATGATATGACTTCAGATATCTTGATTACATAACGTAATTTAATTCGAAATGTTTTAGAAATGTTTTTCTTTGTTAGGACATAGTTTTAATGTTCTAACAAAGTTTTTCTTTAAAAAAAGATAAAACTACAAACATCATATAATCAATTCGAGTCATTTGACACTTAAACCCTGGACATTATTTATAAAAATTTCTTTGTAAGAAGAAACAGTAAAAAATAGGAAGTATAAAGATAGTAGTATTAAGAAACAAGTAATATAGGAGCAACAGTATAATTGATCGGGAAAACTAGTCTACGGAAACAGTGAATATTGGGACAGTAGTATAGGAACAACAGTGTTAGAGAAATAGGGAATATAGGGATAGTAATACAGGGAACATTAGTATTAGTGAGTAGGAAATATAGAGGCAATAGTGTAGAGACAAATAGTAGAAGTGAAATGGAATATATAGATATAGTAGTATAGGGAACAATTGTTTAGGGAAACAAGGAGTATATGGAAAAGCATTGGGTAAACAAGGAATATAAGGATAGTAGTAAGGATATTAGGGAAACAGGCAATATAGCGATGATAATATAAGGAACTGTAATGTGGAAAAAAAATTAAAGGGTAGTAGCACAGGGAAAGCTAGTATTGGTGAAATTGGGAGCACTGGGATGGCAATATAACGTATTTTAGTATAGATAAACTGGCTGTTTAAGGACAGTAGTATAGGGGAAAATAATATTAGAGAAAAGAGAATATAAGGACAATAGTATAGGGAAATAGGGGGTATATGAACAGTATTATGGGAAAATAAGATGTATAAAGACAATAATATGAAGAAACAAGGAATATAGAGAAAATACGTTTTGAAAAATAAAAAGAACAACCAAAAGATATGAGAAGAAATATTGGAAATCTTTCATCTAGAACTTTAACAATACTATTAACAGTACGATGAACTTAATTAGTTACATCTTATTACAAATGTTTTTAAATACAATGGCCGAAAACAAATCCCAGCACTAAGAAAAAATTATTGTAGAGTAATGAAATTTAAACAATGGATTTGTCTGATTAACATGTTTTTCATTGATGGAATTTTCAAGATCACGGTTTAATTTAAGCTCAAGAAAATGAGTTTCAAATGTGAAATACTGTTACAAAAATATCTGGTTTAATCTCCAGAAATTTAAATGCAAACCTGCATGCATTGTGTCATACAGGTAGCAAATGTCACTTTGTGATATGAAGTTCCATGCTTGTTTTACTTGTTTTGTCAATACTGGGATCATCAGTCATGACCGTGGATGATACTGTTGTTGTTCAATGATATTCCATACGTGGTCAAAGGGAGACAGTTCTGATTATTTCATAGGCCAACATTCTATATAGCATTTTGCCTTACAGCAGAGATATGAGGGGAACTCTATCATGTTGCGAAACTCTCCCTTGAATACTGTTCATGAATGGCAGCTCTACAGATTGTATTACAAGACTTACATATAAATTTGGAGTCAGTATGTTTGGGATAACCTCAAGAGTGTTTTGTCATAGGGAATTGCTCCCCTGACCATGATTCCAGGTGTATGTCCAGTGTGTATATGCCGCAGACAGTTTCATAACAGGCGTTCCCTTGGCCTCCTTCTGATCAACACACGGCCATTTCTGGCGCCAAGGCAGAACCTGCTTTCATCAGAAAACACAACAGATCTCCACTCCGTCCTCCAATGAGCTCTGATTCGACAACACTGTCGTCACAAACGGTAATGCTTAGGTATCAGTGGAATATACGCTAAAAGGCGCCTGACTCGAAGCTGTTTTTAAAGTAACAGATTTCTAGAACTTTGTTTTGCCCTTATGGTACCAATTGCAGCTCCAATTTCTGTCCAGCCGCAGTACGATTCGCCACAGCCGTACTCCAAATATGGCGGTCTTCCCTCTCAGTAGTGATACTTAACCACCCGGAATCCTGACTCAAAGCTGTTCTTAAAGTAACAGATTTCTAGAACTTTGTTTTGCCCCTATGGTACCAACTGCAGCTCCAATTTCTGTCCAGCCGCAGTACGAAACGCCACAGCCATACTCCGAATATGGCGGTCTTCCCTCTCAGTAGTGATACTTAACCACCCGGAATCCGGTATTCTTCACGCAGTACCATCCATTGGCCACTGCTCCCAATAATCATACACAGTGGATACATTTCGGCCAAGTCTTTCTGCAATCGCGCGGAAGGAAATCCGGTCTTCTTGAGACAGTGCCATCCCTTAACCATTTCTCCCAACAATCATGCACAGTGACCTAGACTTTCTGCTATCTTGGGGAAAGAAATTCTACCTTTTGGTAGTCCTATTACTAGACAAACTTGGTAATGGCTTCTTAGTCTTCTTAAAGGTATTCTTGATTAACATCAACCTAATACGTCAAATTTCAAATATAAATAATACTCAAGAACTTTACATCACGGATTTTTAAAAAACCTGGTGTGCAAGTTCTGAGTGACGCTACTAGCAGCACACTTATACGAGAAACGAGAAGAAATTGAATCGATGCTATCTTTGAGATGCATAAACATTCTTACCAAATTTTGTTTATCTAACACAAGTCTTTGTTGTTGGGATTTTTTTCCGTCAGTGTACTGCATGTTGATTTTGTTCTTATAATTGTAGACTGGTGACCGTTACCATGACGATAGGGACGAATATGCTGATGAAAAACATTTTACAAGCGGAAGAGGAGCAAAACGGACCAATTACCAAGGGGCCTGCTCTAGTAAGTAGACTATAAATAGTTGTTGATTTCAAAACTAATCAGAGCAAAATGATCAAATACAAGAAAAAAATAATTTAAAGCTGTAATATCTTCTGAACTTTCGATACAATTTTGACTAAATTATTCAAATATAAACTCGCAATGGTTTTAATAGAATTTCTTTTATATATGACTTATTAGACAGAACTTTTAGAAGATGTTTCTTTTCGATTACTTTATGATTCAATATCTCCTATTGGGGACGACCACTTCAGAAAAAATGAGAAGCTTCCAGACCTGGTGGTTGGTTCTCGCCATCCTGGTGGTTAAGGAAACGGTGGTCATCGGTTACTTCTTATTCAAATTGGTAGAAGTGCAAACTCAAAAACGCAATAATTAAAATATATGAAACTTGATACAGGATTTTGCAACTACAAGTGTCAAAGATTCAGTCAAATTTGGGTTTCAATCGGTTGAGAAGAACACGTCTGAAACACAAATTCGATTTTAAAAACTATAAATGCAAGCAAAAGATTAATCGCCAGCAATGAAACGATATATTCAGTAAAATTTCTAAATTTATGCCAAAAGTTAATATTTTGTAACAATTGTACGGCAGTGAAATGCAAGGTGTTTTCTGACATGACAAGTACATTAGAGAGTATGTGAGAAAGTTTTGACCAGACCACCCCCTATGGTTGAGATAAATGTTCGCTTCAGAATAAACTGATAAGCTGAAGAAAAATATCGGCTTTAACAAACTTTAACTTAATTTTCTCTTTAAGATTGTGTTGAAAATTATGATATTATTTAAAGTATGAAATATATGATATTCAACTAATTTAATAAACTTTTACATTTTTGTAGGGTGTGGCATAGCATATGGAGGTACAGGAGGAGGTAGAGTTATCAACGGAAGAGAAGTTACACCTATTTTCAAATATCCATGGATAGTAAGTTCAGACTTTATCAAAAATTTTTAAATTAAGAAATTCTCTCTTAACCGGTAATGACAGAATGAGTTATAATACATTTTTATCAGTAATTTTTAATTGAGCAACTCTTTCTTAACCACTAATGACAACAAATTTTTATCAGCAATAATTTTAATTGGGAAACTCTGTCTTAACCGGTAATGACAGAATGAGTTCTGATACATTTTTATCGGTAATTTTTTTAAATTAAGAAACTCTTTCTTAACCGGTTATAACAGAAAAAATTTCTGATACTTGTTTGCCTTCTTTTTTCATATAGCATTATCGTACAGTCTATCACATTTGCAAAAACTAGAGCTCCTTGCAGACAAATAAGTGATTCTTCTGAAAAACTAAATAGAAGTTTCTAGAACTAAGTTACCCATAATAGTGATCTGCTCAGAATTTTATTCTTTTAGATTTTTATTTATTTATTTTTTAAATATGAAAAAGTTTCTGGTAAAATTTCAGTTGCACTGCTGCCAGATAAAAGATCCTGCCAGAAATTTGAAAGGAAGTTTCTAGAATTTAATTGCTCTTACTTGGTGATCTGATCACAAGTTTTGATACCTTATATTACCTTTTTTAAATATGATAGTCTATCACACTTGTGGAAAACTGGGACTCTCTGATGCAAAATAAGAGACTCCTGGAGAACTTAGAAGTTTTTAGAGCTGAATTATTCATATTTGTTTATCTATACACAATTTTTATCTGTTAATTTAATTTATTTTTTAAATATGGTAAAATGTCTGGTACTTGGTAAAGATGCACTTCGCTGTTATCAGATAGTTCTTCATTGAGAATTAAATAGTAGTTTCAAGAACCTAATTGTTCATAATTCATGATTTCATCACGAGTTTTGGTATATTAGATTAATAAAATTTTCTAGAATTTATTTGTTCCTATTTGTGATATATTCACAGGTTTTAATCTATTCATTTTTTTTTGAAATATGAAAAGATTTTTGACACTTTATGAAAACTGAGCTTCCCTGTTTACAGATAAGAGATTCCTCCAAAAATTTAAATGGAAGTTTCTAGAATTAAATTTTGATATTTTGTGATTTAATCACATGTTTTGATTTTTAAGACAAACAAAGGAATTTCTCTCATGCCAGATAAAATATTATTCAGGAGAACTCAATCAAATTTTGCAGAATTTAATTGTTCATATTTGGTTATCCGACCACAAGATATATTAGATCACTTTCTTGAAATATAGTATAATCTATCACCTTTTCCAAAAATGAGACTTCTCTATTGCCATGAAAGGATACTTCTAGAGAATTGAATCGAAATTTCCAGAACTTAATTGTTAATATTTAGTGATATGATCACAAATTATTATCAATTAGATTATCTTCTTTGAGAATTATAGGAAAAGAATATATCGATATATCTTCTTTGAAATGTTATAGAATCTCTTGTACCTGGCAAAAGCTGAGCTTTGCGGCTGCCATATGAGTGATCTTTCCGGAAAACTGAATAAAAGTTTCTAGAACTTAATTATTCATCTTTGGTAAATCATTTCAATAATAATATATTAGCATTTATTATATTATTAGATGTACCATACAAATCAAGCAAAAAAAAAATACATAATTTTTCAGATCATTTAATATTAGAGTGCGGATGATTTACTTTGCAATTCCAATGAACAAAAGATAAGAAAATTTAAAAAATTACGAACATATTGAATGAAATATAGACATTTATAATACATTGATATGCTATAGTCAATATGATTAATCGATCGTTATTAAGTATAAGAATAGTTAGTATTAAAAGCAACAATAGTTTATTAAGAACTAGCCACCTTTCTCAACCTATTGGTTTAGCTGGATTAAAGATAGTCGAAAATTTCAATTAGGTTTAAAATTGGATTTCAATTCCCCCTATTTCAAAACCTTCAACTTTATTAAACATACTGGATTTAAACTTAGACAGGTTGCGCCGATATTATACACATTTTTACTTCTTGTTGATGAACATACAAAGGAAATGTGCTGCAATCGCCAAAGGATTCGAACTTCAGATTTTGATACTTCCCTTCGTCTGAAAAACTCATTTCCAAAATTATGCCTTCCTGTCAGTCTATGAATATGATATTCAAAATTGCTTTGAGTTAAATGGATGAAACTTAGTGAATAGTCTTTGCACCAAATTTTGTAGACTTCTTTCACATTTTTAATGAAATCCATTTTCAGGAAGTCTGCCCGTCTGTTCGAATATAGATTAATAAGACAAAAACAAAACGAAGAAAACTAGGAGAATAGAATTTTGTATGCACATATTTAACATCTATATGTGCAGATGTGTATCAAATTTAGAACCAAATTTTACAAGGAGTTGACCGTCTGTACTTTCGCATGCATATTAACGCAATGATTTTAATAAATGTATGAAAGTTAGTAGGTAACTCATTTATAGTAATACGTTAAAATTTGAGTTCACTTGATTGGGGGAAAAACTGGCATCCAAAATGCACATTTAATGTTCCGATGCTTATGCCAAATGATATTCCGATGCCTTATTACCAAACATTGAACGATGTTTAGCTCTTTCAAAATTATTCTTCATGAATGGCGTGTGCTTAATAATACGCAAGTACAGTTGCTAGAGTATATGTGAGAACGTTTCTAGGAGACCACTCTCACTTGTTATGTGCCCGTTATCACTACTACAATTGTGAGTAAATTCTTAATGATATAAATGCAGTAAATTAAGCCTTACATTATCAAACTTCAAATTTTCAGATTAGATGTTCCAATTTCGTTAATCAATTATTTTTCCTTTATTAGGTTTCCCTAATAAAGGGTGAAAAGATCATATGTGGAGGTGCCTTGATATCAGCAAACTTTGTCATGACTGCAGGGCATTGTGTGTTTAAGTAAGTTCGAAACGTTTTATATTAAAAGATGTTACAGACCAAAATTACTCTCAACATAAATATGTTAACCCCTACGGCTAAGTTTTCTGTCAATGGGTGAGTAGTTCAATAGTACTTACAGGCTTAATTTTGGTTTTAGTCGGTCGGAAAGAAAAGGATGTCTAAAATACATACTCGAATTTCTTCAGCAAAGCCGTAGTTACATGCCTAATTTTGGTTTCAGTTGGTCAAAACGAAAAGGATGTCTAAAACACATCCTCGGTTTTCTTCACCAAAATAGTGGTTTCAGTAGGTCGAAAAGAAAAATTTTCAAAATGCTTATGCGGCTACTTTACCAAAATTGCTGTTCTGTACATGATATTGGTTTTAGTCGGTCAAGAAAATAATATGTCAAAATGCATACCGAGTTTTCTTCGCTATATTATGAAGCACAAGTCACTCGAGAATGAAACTTTGAGAGTAAAAATCTGAAAACTCATGACGTTCAGAGCTTTTTATCCACAAACAATTTTTATATGGAAAGAGAATTGATAAAATATTTATTCAAAAAATGTTAAGGAATCTTCACAGCTTTTCTGGATAATTATGTATTTCTTAATGGGTAAGGTTAGCTGAAAAATTTATTTTGAGTTTCTTGTTTTTTTTTTTCCCCACTTTAGTCAAAGGAAGTTGAGCCTGCCCCAGTGCAAAGGAAGGGTTGTCTACAGGAATTGCTACATTGCTCCAGGTGAGATGAGAGTGGGCTTTCTAACATCTAATCAACGAACTCCATCTGAAAGTGTGGCTATCAGCAGAATAATACCTCATCCAAGATACAGTTTCAGCATGCAAGTGTATGATGTAGCTATACTCCGACTAGCAAAACCGATCCAATGCAGCCCCTATACCATGCCTGTGTGTCTACCTCAAAGAGATTACCTTAATTATGGAACAAAGCTCATCACTGCCGGTTACGGATGGAACACACCAGAGGGAATTGGTACGTATGCAGGGGTTAAATTATTTGTTTTCTGCACTAGGAAGTGTCATAAATGGCGATCAAAATTGAGCAGGATAGGCTAAATTATTTTATCGATACATAATTATCAGGCGTTTCTTTGACGTGATGTATTTTAATAAAAATTTACGATAAATTATAAATTTATGAAAGAAAATATTTTGCTACATTTAGGTTATAAAAATGCGGCGACAACCATACTCGTATTCGTCATATTACGCTGTACCACTTTGGAAAAGGAGGGAAAACAGAGCAGTCATTTCGCGATCTCAACGAACTTTGCGATTAGTTCACAATCAGGGAAAATCAATGCTTTTTTCTTATGAAGTTATTTCAGTTTTTTCCTTGTTTCTCCCATTGACAAAATTCTTCTGGAACAGACGCAACTCATTTCGTAGACGCAAATCGGTTAAAATTCGAGCAGGTTCGACTTTACTGCTGTCGCTGAGTTTATGGGGGACCCATACAGTCAATTTCCATAACTTTCAAAGCTTTTTGTGAGAACAAACGATGTTTGAATGATAAACTTTGAAGTTGTTCGCCAGCCTTCAAGTCATTCCCTTCCACGGCTGCCAAAAGTGTTTGATCATCGAAATCCTACGATCGACATCTCTCTGGCTTGTCTTCCAAACTAGAGTAGCCATATTTGAATGGTGCAAACCATTCCTTTCATCAACTTTCTATGAATACTCTCGAACCGAAAATTTTACTGGGATTGTGAAATAATTTCGCTGCTTTCCATCATTTCTCAAAATGGTATAGCATAATATAGCATATATGAGTGTGATGATCGACAAGCATTTTTATAACCTAAAAATGGTAAAATATTTTTCAATCATAAATGTATACATATCTGTTGTAACAATACCTGTTAAATTTTTATTAAAATATACCACGTCAAAGAATCTGGTAATTACGCACCAACCCAATAAATGATATTGTATAAACATCAAACTACATTTTTGTAGTGCCTTAAATTGCCTTATATGATAATTTTTAATCAATACTGGCCGCATTTGCCGTCATTTGGTTTGGCAGTATTAATAGTTGCTAAAAATTTCATTGATTCCAAAGCAAAATAGTTTAAACTTCGACTTTCGGAGATAGCTAACATGCCAACTTATAATGTTTAAAAGTTCTTAAAGAAAACAACTTATCCTTTGGGGGGGGGGGAAGTAAAAAAGGCTTTTTTTGATATCGTCTTATTGTTGAAGTGTTGCTTGAAAAATGTTCATCAATGAAAATAAGGTATAGACCAAAAATACCAAATTAGGTTAGAATATCTAATAGGACAAAAGATTCCACCATGTGCAGGAACGATATCTATGGCGTCTTTCGATGTGTAAGACGAGTCGTTGTCTTGCTGCAAAAGTCTCTTTTCTGTATCTTTCAGTCCAATATGGTTGCTTTTCTATCAATAAATGATTCAAATTGATCAGTTATTGAAGGTAGAGGACCAGATTCACCAGACTTTTTCACCAGATTTTTAGTAAAAGACCCTTCTGATCTCATCAAATGTGAAGGCGATTTTAGAAAATTCTGGTACACCACACTTTTCTGATCGCACCAAGTGCACAGAAGATTTTGGCAGATCGTAGTACACCGCGCCCTTCTGATCTCACCAAATTGGAAAATGGGATTTTAGAACCACGTCCTTCTGATCCCGCAAAATGCAAGGGGGATTTCAGAGGCATGTGAAACCAATTTTTGGAAAATATCCATCTGTCTGTATGTATGTCCGTGACAAAGAATAACTCGAAAACACTTTGAGTAGACGGATGAAATTCAGTATATGGTCTGTACGTCAAATTTTTATACTTTTATCAAATTTTGAGGAAAATCTATGTTGTGGAAGCCCTTCTGTTCGGTTGTTCGAATATGAGCTAATACGGTGACTATAACGAAGAAAATAATGCAGATAATATTCACCACATTGTTTTAATATCTATAATGTAGATACTCACCAAATTTTGAGCTAAATCTAACAATGGATTAATTTCCAGTATCCTGGCATAGGGGTAGCGCTTCTGCAGTGCAATCCAGACCTCCTGGGTTCGAATACTGGTTTGGACATGGTTGTTCTTCTGTGTTCTAGGAGTGAAGTGTGTAAGCGTGCCCCCCTTGTAAAAAGAGGCTTGTAAACGAATGTGATGTGTGAGTTGTTAAGACGTACTGTTGGCCCTAGTTGGTGCTACTTAAAACAAGAAACACACTCTCGGCTTGAAATCGCTGACTTTGTTAGCGAGCTTGTCCATGACAAGTGCATTTAGAAGGAGCAACGGATTAACCGTTTATCGGTCTGCACTTTTATTAACATGTAAACACTCGATTACTTAGAAATGCAATGACTTAAATATGCCAAATTCAGTTTGGGAATTTAAGACTATAAGTGTAGTTTTTTTTTTCAGTCGAATTCAAATCTCTAATAGCTGAGACAGTATAAATATATCCTTTTCTCTTCAATCAAATGACCAAATCGGCCTCTCTTTTTTCCAGATCATACAATGCAGTATATTTTCGATCAAAAGCATTTTGATTTAATGTTATGAAACAAAAAGCTGAGAATATTCATATAAAACTAGCTGTCTTTGGGGTCCAGTTTTCTCGCCCAAATTATTGCCGTTTTAGACTGTTAAATATTAGCATGGAATGAATGCAAATTTTTATCATGTTAGTTTTAGTTTGGTTTAGCTGTATTAACGTCCCATTGTAAAACAACACAAGGGCTATTTTGGGACGGACCTCCTCATTTTAAACCATGAATAGATGATGAGGATGACACCTGAACTGGATCCCTTCTCTCCACACTCTACATAGGCGGGAGGACATTTGGCGTGACAGATTTAACGTACAAGAGACCCCCTCACATGGCAGTTCTTCGATGGAATCGAGTCTCGAACCTGAAACCATCCAATTTCAATGCCTAGACCTTAGCACCAGGCCACCACGGCACTCTATCATGTTAGAGCAAGATGCTCTTTTAATTTCATGTTTTTTGAAGTCTCCAAATGCGATGCCTCAAAAGTGATAAATTGATGATTTATCGCTTTTGAGGTATCCATTTTTCTCTTTTTAGAGTTATTAGAGAATAATACGGAAGGTTGTTAAATTTGACGATTAATCGTCAACTAAAGTTACAATTTGATTTCTAATTATTCATTCTCTGAATTCTAACAAGTTGTCTTAATTAATTTAACTCCTTATTCAGTTTAAACCGGTTTGAAACAATTATGAGACTATCAGATTACGCATGCATCGATATTTAGAAAAAAAAAATATGAATATTTTTCCTTCTCAAAATTGATCGAGTTCAAAAACTTTGGTTGCCAACTTGAAATATTGAAAATGATTGTTTTAAACCGGTTTTCTTGAACCGGTTGTTTTTCTTGTGATTGTTTTAAACCGGTTAATGACTGAAAGTGAATAAAAGTTATCATTATTATCAATTAAAAATATTAAATTATCAAACACATTTTAATTTATTCTTATAGATATCACAACTGTGGGCATATTGTATGTAATCTGAATCAATCTCGTTATTAAAGCTATGTATATATATATATATATATATATATATATATATATATATATATACACTTTTACCATTTTTTTTAGCTGGGCCTCAAATTCTGAGGGAAGGTGAAGTGTCTGTTATAGACTCTCGAAGATGCGCTAAACGAAACCAACCAATAGAAGCCATCCGTAAATTGGTCTGCGCAGCTGGATTGCAATCCGGACAATCTTCTTGTTATGTATGTAGTCATGATATTATGTCATAACCATTATTTTATACTTTTTAATGGGTTTTTCTTTTATTTTCTCGTATACTAAGCATACGGACAAAAAGTGAAAATGAGACAGAAAAAAGACAAAGTTAACCGTTTGTTATTTCAAAAGCAACGGACGTAATTATTAATGCACGTATTCCTCTATTGTGTGGCAAAAAGATCAGTGCCATCATGGAGTGAAGTCTGCGGTTGCCATTGAAACCGTAATTTAAAAAGGCTTAGCCTCGCCGCTCAAAGTAAATCGACGATCACAGATATCTTCCTTCAGGGCCCCCAAAACTCTAGAAATCATATGGGCAGATTTCTGGACTGCATGGAGGATTTGTATGGATTTCCTTGCCAAACTTCTGAAGGGTGTGCTTAAAAACCTTGAAGACATATAGGCAAGCTAATCAGGCATACCCCTCTTCATCACAAGCAAATCGATGACCACATATATCTTCTTTCAAGGTTCCAAAAAATATGGAAATCGCATGAGCAGATATCTGTACTGCATGGAGGATGTGTAAGGACTTTCCACTGAAACTTCTGAAGGGTATTCTTAACATCCTTGACAACATGTTGGTGAGTATTATCTCCAACAGGATGATGACATCCTTCATTCCTAGGCGTTTAAATTTGATAACAAACTTCAAGTTTTGTAAAGCTCTTCCACCCCTCTGTGCATCAATTGGGGGGCATATTCCTGGAAATCAATTCATTGCAAGAAAAAAACGAGTCTTCATGACTTCACTCGAGCCGGCGTATACTGCTTTAGATTTTTTTTTTTAGTGTGGACGATTTCATGTGGTGGCTCTGGCATTTACTCTTCGGCTCAAAATGATAACAATATGTTTCATCGGCAACAACAATACGGGACAAAAAACAATATTTTTCATCATGATACCGCTGCAGGCATTGTAATGTCATCTGCATTATGCTCAATATAATTTATTATAATCAGACATATGCAATATACTGTATACTCAAGTAAGTTAAGTAAGTTATACTCAATATAATTTATTCTATTCTGACATCCGTGACAAACTGTATTCAAGTACCTGAATAAAGTATGAATCACTGCATAACTCGAATACAGCATGCCACATATGTCTGAATAGAATAAATTATATTACTGAAACATAATGTTGATAACATTGCAGTACCTGAGTACAGTATGTTACGTATGTCTCAATAAAATCAATTAAATTGAACATGATGTTAACAACACGTTTTACACCTCAATGAATCTGAAATATTTCCAAAAATTCTGTTTGTCTATGAATACGATTATTCAGTTTGCTATATTTGGAGAATCCTATTCCGTCTTATCCAGAGATTCTTCGAAAGCTCCAGTGCGAATGTTTTGTCTTACTTTGTATACTTTTTATACAAGAAACTAAAAAACACAATTTTGGAATTTGTCCAGTCATGAATATGATAGCTTGAGGCCCACGAGTGAAATCTGTTGTGTGGCCTTTACACAAAGTTTGTTCCTTTCTATCAAATTTTCAGCGATAGGACATGTCAGACTTTATTTGTTCAAGAAAGTAAGTTAATATTATAGCTACAAAAACTTACGAGACAGCCCAAGTCAAATCCTCCAACAAATTTATTCTTTGTCGGCTGATACATGCACATATACTCAAAGGATTTATACATGCACATATAAATAAAACGGCATAGACAGAAGAAATTTAGTAAGAACTTTCCGTACCAAATTTTATTTCAGTTTAGCGCTAAAATAGCAGCCGAAATGCACATTGTAGCTAGAATCCTTTTCAATCGCCAGAAATGTAATGCAAAGCCAAATAGGATAACCGGACTTTGTATATGGCTACTTGGAGAACATAGACTGGCAACCTCTCACAGTGAAAAACGAACTTTTTAAGTTTCTTCAGTCGGTGTGTGATTACCTCTAGTACATGCGGTAACCAAAATGTTTACTTTCTGTTATGATTGTTTTATATTATTGATTAATTAAAATTTATTTCAAGTATTACTTGAGTAAATCCGATAATATTCCCTTTTCCTCATTATAATGTGTTTATAAATGAATATTCCAAATTTGAAAGTCTGTTAATCGAAAGCAAATCGAGGCATTATTGTACATCGGTAATAAAAATTAGCAGCTGAAAGTTCAGATTAAATACAGTTGTAAGTTTTCTGCATACGCTCTTCCAGAAATACGTAGGATATCAAAACTATACGATACATCCCACAATTTTTCTTGCATACTTGGTATGAAGCTCTGAAAATATGCAGATATGTGTGTCTGGTGACACTTAGCTTTTCCCTCGGTCCCAGCTGTTAACGATTTCCATGTCTACCATATAAAGGCATCCATTTCTGCAAACCTTCGAAGTGTCCCATCAGAAATGAGGTATATTCATCCCATACTGGAAATCAAAATGGCATGACTTATCCCATACTAAAAAAGTATGACAGACCTTTCTGCAAGGCCTCACAATGAACACTTATAAATTATACTCTTAAAATATATTTCCAAATCCGAGGAAGAACAGGATACTTTCTTTTTCTTTCTTTTAAAAGTGGGTGAATCCTCCCATTTCCACCGGGGGTACCTCAGAGTTGAAAATGAGAAGCTTCCAGTGTGGTGGTAAGTTCTTTTTACTCTGTTGTCAACAGAAATGGAGGGAGTCGGCTCTCTCTTATCGATGACTGGAATTACTTCCAGCGGGAAGAATCGCACCATGACCAGTGATTTTCCTAAGGACTCAACCAATGTTGCTGTTGGGACGATCCTATCAATAGATGAATTCGTGTGTCTTAGTGGTGGGTTGGAATAACCGGTTAAGATCAAGTTTTTTAGTAGTCTCAAAAAATGGGGATATTCATTTATAAACCTCCTAAGTACTACGAAACACAAAATTCTCATATGAGAGAATATGAACATAAAAATCTTATTGTTAACGATCTTTACCTAATTTTTATCTGGGTGTAAGTAGTGATAACACCTTTATTAAATATTAAACAAGAAAGGGAGAGATGGGAATACCCCGCCTCCCTATGGTGTTTGTTGAATAAGTTTGAAGAAGAATGTTTTAATTATGTTGCATTCCTTTTTGTCTGAATTATAGGGTGATTCAGGATCTGCTCTTGTTGGTCAAATGGGACAGAAGTTCTTCGCAATGGGCGTGGTATCCTATGGAAGCTTTCCGAGATGCAGTGCTATGAACCCAGTGGCGTATACAAAAGTTACTGGCGTTTTGCCTTTTATCACACGAGTTGTGAGAGATCTCCCTCAGGAATGAAAATGACTTCAACGTTTGGGAATAACGGAACATGGCCGCTTTTTATGATGTCCATTCTGCATAAAACCTTTATGTTTACCAAAAGCATGTCGTATTAAATTTTCGTTCTTAAATAAAACTTGATACAACAAAATTCGAGAAAAATATTTATTTCGAAAAAACAACATCAATCTGACAAAAATGATAGCAGAAAAATCAGTGTGGTTTAAATTTATGTAGTCCATAAATATTTTTATTTATTTTCGCCACAAAAATTAAGCTGCTTTTGAAAAAAGTTATAAACAAAGAAGAAAACAAAACGAAATTTAACCTAATCTCTAATTGACAGAGAGGATCTGTTTTTCAGGTCTTGTTCGCCTTGATCGTCTAACGGTGGGGTGTTTTTTTTTTTTGTGCTTAAAATTTATTTTTACTCAATAATAACAATCGGGATTTAACTTCTTTCAAATTTAGTATAAATGTCATTTGAATTTATAAATGGAATTGTACAGATTTTTTTTATTTCAGTTTTTTAAATACATTATCAAGTTAAGTCAATACCAATCTCGCCTGTAGTTAAAATGTTTGAGTGCGTTTGTTAATGCAGAGGTATTTAATTATGATTTTCTTAACATTGATAGATAGATAGATATCAACTAATTTAATTTTTATTTTGTTAACACTTATAAAAGAAGATACTTAAATGTGATTTTAGTTATTTCAATAAAAACAGACACTCCTGGTCCAAAAATCGATAGGAACATACTGTCTAGCCCAAAATAATCAGCAAAATAATTATTACACCAGGACTTTCAAATCGTTTTAACCTTCATAATGATCCCCTATGTCACGAATGTCATAGGATTAATGATATTTAATATATCATTTTGGCGAGCAAAAATTATACATATTATAGAGACAAATTATGGACTTTTCTGCGGTTAGATAAACGAGATATCCCTTCAAAATTGTTATGAGTAAAATAACTGCAAACAAGACCAATCTGCAAGTTTCTCTTCAAGCGCTGCAGCATTTCAATATATACAAACATAAATTTTAGGGGACCAAATTCTGTTGTGACTTTGTGTGTTGCTGGAACGGTCTGTTTAAATGTCCTCTTTTTTTTTTCACTGGAACTATCAATTATGTACAAATTCACATCAGAGAAACGTCTTTGTAACTGTTCATTGACTGGAACTTCATTTTGTTTTTGGAATGTGAGAGCTCTCTTATGTTTATAGCTAAACTTTTTCTTCTTTTTATTCTCTACATATGAAAGCAAGCGATAACAGCCATTGTTGCTATAAATCCCTATATCTTACTCCTTTCAAATTTCAAAACAGACATTTAATTGTACTTTTCTTAATACTTATAAAAGCAGATATTTGTGATTTTGTTAACACTGATAAAAGCAAATATTTAATTGGGGTTTTATTAACTGTAATAAACACAGATATTCAATTGTAGTTGTATTAACATTGTTAAAAGGAGATATTTAATAGTGATTCTGATAACACTGATAAAAGCTCATACTTAGTTATGATTTTGTTAACATTGGCAAAAACAGATATTTAATTGGGATTTTCTTAAATTGATAAAAGCAGCATTTAATTGTAGTTTTAGTAATAATGATATATAAGAAATTTAATCAGGATATTTTCAATATTGAAAAAAAGATATTTAACTGTGATTTTGAAAAACTTAAAAAGCAAAAATTGTAAGTTTTTTAATTTGATAAAATTAGAAATTGAGGAAAGCAATCAAACTCTCTATTGCATAAGTAGGCAGCAATTTTAAACTGAATTTTAAAATGAACAGTGAAAGGCATATTTGGTATATTCAAAGTGTTCTTAAGAAAAAAGTGATAAATTTTTCATTTATTTTTTGTTGAAACAAACACCACACAAAAGTATTCGATTTAGTTAGGGCTTCGAAAAATTAATCATTTAGCAATCACTAAATACATAAATTATGGATTTTAAGTAACAAAAAAATTTAGCTTCTGCTTAGCAAAAAAAATTATATAATAAAAGAAGAAAATTTCTTAATAAAAGAAAATATTCATTGAGTAAAGCCAGAAAAGTAAAATGCCTATTGAATCTTTCTCGCCAATTATATTTAACACCTTGAAACATACTCTTGAATCATTTATGTGTTCAATTTTTAAGCCATTTAATAAAGAAACTGCATTTTTAAAGCAAGCTTGAAGAATTTAAAGTTTTAAAACCAACAATATATCTTGTGAAATGTATTACGTTTTACCATCATTGCTACAATAAAATAAGTAGTGTCATCACTGTAATTACAATGTTAGTTAGAATAAGGGCATTAAAAACATTATCTTAATTGATTTTCAAAAGCTTCTTCAAAGCTCAGACAATTGATATTGCATTACCAGGATTTTCTTGAAAACACTTTAATTTTATGCTGTGGTTTGGATTCGGTGTGTAATATGGTCATGATTTTACCGTAAGGTCCTTGTTCAACTAATTTCTTCCTACTTTTGGAATGCATAATGATGAGAAATACAATTTGTCCACTGCTGTTTCTTAGCCGAACAAAGTCCCCAAATGTAATAGAATTTTTATCTTTTTATTGCAGCAATCATTATCTTTTAAATACTCTCCTATTTCTAATAACTATTAAAGTAAAAGGGAAGATAAAAGTAGGGGATGCTTACAATTAGTAACAAAGTGAAGTTGGATTGGTGCCAGAACTCAAAAGGTATAAAAACTGTAGGAAAATGACATTAATTTGCATTAAAATACTTCACACTAATTTTGAGTTGCTATGAGAGGCCTAAACATTAAATTGAAAGAATAAATAAAAGATTTCTGCTCTTAAAATTTGGAATTTTGAGATTTTAAGGCATTCTGTAAGTTCCTTATCATTAAAATTGAATGAAGAAATCAAAAGCTTTATTTTAGACTTATATAATAGAAAATAAAATGGATTCTGTTAGTAAAAAACAATAAAAAAAAGACAAACTAGAAGATTCACAAAATTTCAGGTTTATTTTTACATTTCGTTCTGTGGACTTGAAAAGGCATATAAACATTCAAAATGTATGCATAAAGAGAAAATTATACCAAAGCACTTCCAGAAAATTGAAATCATTGCCATTGATACTTAAATTTGTACATAAAAATCGTATAACATATTTTAAGGAAAAAATGTAACATGATATCAGAATTAAGTACTAAGTATGGTTTTATGCATTTCTATTGATTAAAACAAATAATGTTTGGCTAGATATTAAAGAATACCAAGAAATTCTTTTGCAAAAATGAAAAGTAGTATAATTCTATACACTTATTTTAATTCTAATTTAAAAAAAAATACTTCAGCAAGTATTTCATACAATCCTGTACCGTTGAGAATATTTTTACAATGAAATTTTTAATTTCAAGTATTCTAATAAATCTATGGTAGTTACTAAATTCTGCACAAAAAAAGGGCTCGTTTTCATTTTTTTGTTTTGTTTTGTTTATGAAATATTTTTATTCTGTGTTTAAATTTTTTGCTTCATTTTAATGAAAAAGAGAAAGGAAGAAAAAATTTGCAAAGCATTTACTAAGCAGAAAATACAGTTAAAATTTTTTGTAAATTCTAGTGAATTACAGCGATATATTTTTTTGATAACACAAGTGTTCAGCTTCATTTTGCCTTTGAGAGATTTTTTTGGTCAAAAGTCATATGAAACGGTAAAATATAAAAACGCATTTTAGTAACAATTTTCTGTAGTTTTTTTTAAATTTATGATTTATATTTACTTAGACATTAAGGAAATTAATTAATCTGCAGCTGAATTATTTTGCTGAAATTCAGTTCATTTCGAATCAGTTTGTATGCATACATCCACGAAGCAAAACAGTTACATTTAACTGACAGTAGTTTCATGGCTAACTGAAGGAATATTTTAAGATTTAAAGCGTTTTCTGCCATGTTTAATTATCAGTGTAACTTTATTATACTCTTTAATAAGTATTCGCGCTAAACAGATTTCTTATGTCTTGAACGTAGTCATCAGGAATTTCGACTTCAATCACGCCAAAAAATTGAAACGCCGATCTCAAATATCCTTTTGCTCTGCTCAACCAGCTGTCTTCCCTGACATCAACTTCGGATGAAAGCAGGCGCAGGTGTTGCTTCATATCACCTTCATTACCCAGAGATAGATTATTTAATTTTCTTCGGATCAGTTCCTGTGGCGATAGCAATGATTCGTCGAGTGCTGTTTGATACTTTTTTCCTGTAATGGTCCGGGATATTAAATCAGCCAGCAAAAAGGAGCAATTGATATCTGGCACCTGAAATAGATAGTTGTCTTGTAATTCCTGATTTCCGAGCAATAGACGTGTTTCTAGAGGATCACCGTGATCTGTTGTATTAACACACATTCTGATTAGATTTGCTCTTTGTTTCATGGCATCGTTCCCTGGATCATTTTCTACCGCAGAAGAAATTGGTTTAGTTGCTGCGCAGCATTTGGAAATCAATCCAACAATCTCCTTTTCTATTTCAAGAGCTCTGATGACTGTCTTCTGGAATTTAATTTCAGAGTTATGGTCTACAATTTTCATCAACTCTTCCATTGCACCCTTTTGAACGCCGATATTATTGTCCTTATTTTCCAGAATTCTCTCTTTACTGAAAAATATTCGCTGCACAGACAACATTGCATTTGACAGAATATATGTCTTAATCAAATTAGATATGTAATTGACCGGGGATGACAAACCAATAGAGGCACCGTTCGTCATGTAACTTTGATCAGTCGTTAAAGGACTTGCATGGCGTCGATTTCTTTTCTTTCTGGCTTCTTCAAACGATGCGATAGAGTATCCAGCACTCTTTTTGATTTTCTTCACTGCGTTTCCTATTACGCTAAATGAGTCGACATCTCTCAACACGTAGCTGCCATATCCTGATAATTCTAAATCGATTTCGTCCTTAAAAATTCCTAATTCGGCGAAAGAGCTTCTGCTTGTAGAGTTCCGTAGCTTAAATTCCCACAAGGCGTACGGGCTGAGCATCAAATCACCCGATTTGATTTTGTCAAACACATTGTTTTTCCTCACAGGTTCGCCAGCAGAATTCTTTTCGTAGGAGTACAGTATGGTTTGACTGTCGCTGGTTATCAAGTAAACCTCGTCGGCGTATCTGTAGTAGGAATTACCCAGGTGCGTCGCCCTGATATCAAAATATGTCAAAGCTTCAGAGAGTAGAGACTGCAACGTTTCATTTCGAGACTTGAAGGTAAGCTCAACGACACTGAACTTAATCGCGTCTTTGTCGGTTGCAGAGCTTCTTACGCCAGCCTTCAGGACAACCTCCTGTCCTGACAAGAGCCGAGATATTTCATCTTTGAAGTTCTCGTTCTTCCACACGAAGAAAGGGTCGGTGGACTTCCAGCGACTGCTGAATTCACCATTTTGTATGTACTTGTCGGTATTTTTAACGGATGTTTTGTACAAATCTATTTTCTGTTTCATAATTTCTATTTGGTTAGCAGCGTTAGTCACCAAATCTTCGATATTTTCGTCTAGTTTCAGGTGTGATGGCAACAGAGATTTTCCAAGATAATATTCTGCAAATGGAAATACCCATTGTTTGAATGCGTCGAGAGCTGTTTTATATTCCATTAAGACAATATTAGACCTTATTGTTTCTTCCATACGATTTGTAGCGTTAATCAGCAGAGGATCAGTAATATGGATGTTGCTTGCGGCAACCGAACTGATATCTGCGATATAATTCGCCAATTTTTGTTGTTCTTCATAATTCTGTATGCGGTCATAAATATTTATAAGAGTTGTCATTACCTCTTCCAGTTTTTCTATGCAGCGTGCTAAGTTTTCCTTTACCTCAAAACCATCTGTCGCCTTCTGAATTTGCAGCTTTATGTCTCTCATAGTACTTTGCACTTGCCACTTAGTCACGTCAAGACTGACTTGGGATTTATTACTGAGTTTTCCCGCTGTATCGTTAAGACTAGTCTCCAAATTCTGAAGCATCGGGATTAATGTGTTGTATATGCTTTCTTCATACGACTTTAATTTTTGAAGTTTGTTTTCAGCCTGCGTTATAGCGCTTGTCAAAGTGTCGATTTTTGATTGGTCTCCTTTGTATCGTTTATAAACATCAAAAATCTGTGGACCCAACTTAACAATTTGGCTGAATTTTCCTACTATGGCCAAAGCTTTCGAATTCTTTTCTTTGGGATCGTCTTTTTCTGACATGAGCTCATCTTCTTTTCTCTTCAATAATTGCTTCAATTCAGTTTCGATCGCGCTCAATTCTTTTACACTGAAGTTTTCCTCTCTTACAGTAGTTAATTTGACTTTAATGCTTTGCAAATTAACAGTTATATCATCTAATTTTTCGGGACTTTTTTTTATATTTTGCAAAATTTCTTGGATTAAGTTATCGAGGTACACGGTTTTTTGAATTTTGACAGTTTTGACTTGATTAGCCAAAGATTCAAGATCAGACTTGGCACTTGGAGAGAGATATAGTCCCGGGGTGGCATTATTTAAAATTAAGGAATCGGCTACTGAGGTTGTTGTTTCTATTACGGAACCAACAGCTGCGCCAATAGGACCTAAGAAACTCACCACTTGACCAAAGATTTTGAGACCGCTGAACACTCCTCTGAGAGCCAATGTGTTTTCCAGCTCTTTCCTTTTCTGAATTAAAGCTTCTTTTTCTTCTTCAGCTTTTTCTTGAAGTTTTATTGTCTCTTTTAATAATAAATCAACTTTATTGTCAATTTCATTTCCGATATTGCCAATTTCAGGCGTAACCTGCTTTTGAATAAAAGATTTAGCCTCGTCTATTTTTTTGTCAACGCCAGTTTTGTAATTTTCTTTATACCTATTGATTATATTTGCCTTGTTGCTTTGATTTTCCAATTCTTTCAGGACTTCAATGTCCTTTTTCACCAAATCCAGGTATCCGCCGATATTGATTACCAAATTAGTCTCTGTCTCAGCTCTCAAGTTGCATATTCTGCCTAGAGTGGTCGTGTACAGATAACTTAGAGCCTTCTTGTATTCCCGAGAATTCTCTCCTTCTTTCGGGTGTTTTGCGTATTCACTCGTCCGGTTCAACAACGATTCATAAAGAGGGGCGAAATCCACATCGTCTCGCAATTTCGGAATTTGTTGTTCCAATCCTGTGAGTTCACCGACGAGTCCTAATGTCTGGTAAAATTCAGTGACGTTTTTACTGTTATTCATCTGATAAAGGAACTGGAGAAGTTCAGCTTTAATAAGGTTATTAGTTAGATTTTCTCTGATGAAAATTTTATATTCATTTAAAATGCCATCCATTCCATCCACAGCAACTCCCGGTTCAGGTTCCTTCCTTCCCACGTCATTACTGCCGTCCACACCATTTTTCCCTGATGGACCGCTGTAACTGTTATTCGGAATGGACTCTTTCGGCACCCACCAAAGGTAGTCTCTCGCCCCTTGCATTTTCTGGAATGGAGCAGGCCTTTGAACATAAACGCGTGCAATTAGACCATTTCCAGTTTTCCCACTTTTTCCACCCGAACCACCTTTTCCAATAACCCCTTCTTCTCCATAATCCCTTTGTTCTTTTATCTTCGAAGCACTGCCGAATTCTATCAAAGTGATGCTGCCTGGTTTACCACCTTTTCCGCCTTTCCCTCCATTTCCACCGTCTCCACCCTTCAACCCAGGTTTCCCGGTAAATTCGTAAGCTTCATGGAAAAAAGTATCAAAAGGATGAAATCCTCTCATGCTTTCTCTTGCTAAATGAGGGGCATCACTGGCATCGTACTTCCCATAATAGGTTTTTTTCCACTTGAAACCGTCCACTGTCACTCCGTTTCCTAAAACTTCCTCGAGATTGCCAGATTGATTCGGTGGGTAAGCATTACGTCCAGAGTCACCGAAATCCCCGTTTCCTCCCCTTTGCCCTCGACCCCCAATTCCACCATTAACAGAAATTGTTAAGTTTGCACCATTTACGAATGTTGAACCTATTCCGAAGACTGTACCACCGGGTTTGCCTGGAAGTCCTGGCTTACCGTGCTCTCCGTTTTTTTGTCTCCCCGTTCCATTAGGTGCAGCTGATTTTTCGTGTGGAGAACCTTCAGCCCCTTTTACATCTAATTTTCTGTTACCTATCACTTCCCACTTCGGAGATATCAAATTGAGTGGATAGGAGATATCACGATCAATAAAAACTGTATTAATGGCAAAGATATTTAACATTTTCAGCTTTCCTGACTTTAATTGATCTAAGTAATTACCGCAATTATTATCGACATCAGGCCTATCTGTTCCATAATCCATGATTTCAAGTAAACTGGCATAATTTCCTTTCACAAATACATTCTCCTCTTTGCACCATATCCTCAGACGGTAGTTTAAAGTAAAATTCAGAGCAGTATTTAATTCTTTCAGTTGCATTTCAGTCGGTATTACGCTCTTAATATCATTGTATTCGTCTAATCTGTAGTCGGATATCTTCTCAATAAAGCTAACAAATGAATCGGAATTAATCTCTATTCCTGGTGTCCTTCCTTGTTTACCCCAATCCTCTAGATCGGCAACGTTGTAAACAGACCTATTCTTCTGTATTCCGTATTCTGAGAATTTAGCTATGAAACTTTGTAAAAACTTATTCCATTTTTCTTGTTCAAGATCTGCGTATTCTTGGCCTGATTCAGCTTCAAATGAAGAATTTGTTTCCTTGTTGTCATCGGACACATCTGGTAGCACTTCTTCCATAGGTGACGGATTTAAGCCTCCGTCAAGGCTCGAAGATTGAAATGGATCCATTATTATAGAAGGTTTGTTCATCCTCGTACTCCTCCACCCACCTCGGAGTCCTACAAGGGGAGGCAGTTTCTGGCTCTGGTTTCCTCCAGCCTCAGCACTTGCCTCAGAGGTGGCACCAGGATATAGTGATACAGCTTCGAAGCGAGGATCCGTCGGTTCACCCGAGGCACTTCTAACTGCAGCACTGGCCCTTCAGCAGCAATCCCTGCTTTCAACAGAGATGGCCACCAGCCGGTTGACAGAGGGCGGGCTCACCCCTGCCACTCGTCTACAGAGAAGCGTGGGCCAAAGGGAACGCTAGGGAACCCCAGGACACCATTTTCCTCCTTACGGGACGCCATACACGGCAAACATATGGGCTGGTAAAGCCAGCATCGATAATAAGAAATTGAAGTAATTGCACTGCAAATAATAATTTGGCTTTGATTAATTCAAAAGGGGGTTGCCATAATTAAAATTCAACTGAAAAATAATTTAGAAGGGAATTTATCTTTAAGAAAAACTTTCAATTTCTAAAAAAAATTTGACTCAGGCAAAATGATTTGGATGCTTAATACTTAAAATTTAATTTTGTTAAATATAAATTAATTAATATTTTTAATTCAAAGCTATGTTAAAATGCATGCAAATTTAAAACAAGCCAATTGATGTAAATTTAATGGTAAACAGTTAATTTGAAACTATATCAATAACGGCATAGATGAGAAAACTAAATTATGTATAAGAAATCTTAATTATGTTGAAAATTAAAGACATAAATAAAGATCACTGGGGTACCTCGGGATCGTGAATCCCGTACTCGTCTGAAGAAGACGAGCCCCTGAGGGGAAAGAATACTTTTCATAATTTTGTACGACATTGTTGATCATCTTTGTTTATGGATTTATAATCAATGAAGCTTTAAAAAGGCTGATATGCATAGTAATATTTAGCATCTAGAAAATGTAAATCTTCATCAATAGTAGATCTGTTAATACTTCCATCACTGCTTTCCGTATAGAAAAAGAGTTGATTTCTTTACTGATGGAAGATTATAGAAGAGTTTTACTGTTTTCTTAATCGATGATTGATTTGTCTTTTGATGATCTCTTTTCTAAGGTTCATATCTTGTTTATTCTTCAATTTCTGTTCCAGTGTCAAAGGGCTACATTCCTTATTTGAATATGATTACCTGAAAAATGAATAAAATAAGCACATTTCTAGAATTAATAATTAATTTAAAGAAGAATTGGATTTTAGAAATAATGAGTAATTTTCACCGAAATAATAATTAATTTAAATTATTAAATTTCAAATATATATTTGATCTAAAAGCGTTGTAGAAAATATACTTAAAAAGTTTTTTTTTAAACTATTGAAATGGTTGGATTTTTTTTACTAAAGCAAAATTAGTAACTCTAAAAATTAACTTTTTTATGAATAAATGTGGAGTGGACAGTTCCTTTATCTTCGCGAAAGTACGGTTCGAAGTTACTAATGAAAGTATTTCAATTAATTTTTAATTATCTAATTAATGCCTATAATCATTAATTGTCTAATCAATGTCACATTGCTCATCCCATTATTTACAGACATTAATTAGACATTGAACATTAGAATGTAAAATTACATAATCAAACTTCCTCATTATGATGTTGCCGAGGTTTGATACACACATTAAAGTACAAATCTGTTTGAACTATTAATATTCATTTACTTTGCTTTCTTTCATTACTCTAACAATGCTATTTTATATCCATTTTTTACTATTTTCTTCATAATCTACATTTCTGAAATTTTATACAGTCAATTGTTCTTAATGTTATACACCTGTTTTAATATTTTCTATATATACTACTGTTTAATCAATAGTTTTCAATTGAAATTTCTATGAACAGCATGAAAGAGCGCCATCTAGTGATAAATTAAATAGGATAAAATTTATCAAAAGATTCCACAATAATTATAATTCAGAAATGCACTGAGATATAAATAAAACGGCTAATAATATTTGATCAGAAATAAAATTTATTTTTAGTTGTGATTAAAAAGCAGATAGTTTGTTTCATCAAATTATGATGAATTAAATATTTTTATAAATAATATTCAGAATTATTAATTCGTAATTAAGGATTAAATAAAAAAGATAAAATAAATAATTAAAAATCATTCATTTGGATTGAATATTATACTACAAAATGCATATTTTGCTGATATGAGAATATTATAATTCTATGCGATCTTTTTATGTACATCTATCATGATTATTCCGTTTCAAAATAATCGAATGCTCCCTGAGAACAACAAAAGAGAATGAGATTGGGGAATGTGATTTTCAAGAAAAAGCTATCAATTACTATTTAAAATGGTGCATAAGTATGACTTAAGCATATAAATTAATGCGGATGAGTTTATCTTGTATGGATGAGAGATAATGCAGGTCTCTACTTTATTAGCCCAGAATAGCAAACAGTACAGTAAAAGCTCCTTATTCGCTGGGTATATGTTCCATAAATATGCCACGAATACAAAAACCGTGAATACGGAATGGTAATTTATACGGGATTGTATTGGATACGTTCCTAGGTGACAAAATAATTAAAAAAATATTAAAAAAAATCAATTTAATTGAAATGTTTGAACATTTTGATTCATTATCTTAAGGCTTAGGCAATAGTTTCAAGAATGTTGTCATTTTCTCTTGCTTGGCAGTTTTTAAAAGCTCCTTCCATTCAGACTGATACGCAGCAGTCGCATTAGCAATTTGCCCCTGAGAAATAAGACTTCGTTTCATAGACGGATCAATGTGCATAAAGAAATCGCAAAGCTCATTTGCCATTCTTAAACCTTCACTAAGATTTTTCAAATGGAATGTCACGTTTCCAGTGCTTGTTGAAGCCTCTTCTTCAATGGGCTGTGAATTGAACATTTCCTCCAAGTCGGTTTCAGTCAAATCTTCATCTTGCGATTCAAGCAATGCCTGAATGTCACTTGATTCTATCTGTTTGAACCCATCTCGTCCTATTCCATTAACGATTTCGGCTATGTTTGCAGTCAAAGTTTGAACTTGCACAGATTCTTCGTCATTTTGCACAGTCAGAGGAAGCCAGTTTTTTCCAGCATGACTTCAGTGTGTGTCTGTCTCTTCAGTTCTTTCAATGATTTTTTTATCTATAAGAGGCATTTTGATATGATACATTTCTTCCAGCATTCGATAATATTCATAGCAGGATTACATTCCATATTATTCAATAGGATTTTGAAAGTTCGTCTAATGTAATAGAGCTTAAAGGCCTGGACTATTTCTTGGTCTATAGGTTGAAGCCGTCGGTACCAAAGCCGTCGTGTTGGGAAAGTAAAAATGTCACTTTTACATTGGGATGCATAGTTTCAAGTTCGCTAGGATGACCTGGTGCATTGTCCAAAACTAGAAGGGCTGTAAAGTCTAAATTCTTTTTTTTAAGTATGTTTCAACTTCAGAAACAAAACAATTCCTAAAACAGTCACAAAAAATACCGCTTGTAACCCACGCTTTCTTATTAGCATGCCAAAGCACTAACAGGTTGAATAAAGAAACCACGAATAAAGAAATTTTTAGCCGCGAATATAGAAATTGGGTCGCATTTTTTTCATCCGCGAATAGTGAAACCGCGAATGAAGGAAGAGCGAATAAGGAGCATTTGCTGTATTGATATTCTGTGTTCTGTCAACAACCATTGTATGAGTTATATAGTGTTTAACAACATAAAGAAGTATCACACAATATCTTGTGCTAATAAGGTATATTTCATTATTCCAAATCTAGGCAATATTCACTCCATAAACCACGTGGATCAAATATTTTAAATTAAAATCTGTTACGAAATATATTATATTTACAATTCTGTCGATTGGCTTGGCTAAATACTTGTACAATTGACAGCTCAAACTTTTTGTATAAATGGGAATTCTCATAATCGTAGTTTATTTGTAGTCCAAATTTTGCTACCTTTGACTGGACAAACTTTCTTCACAATCAATTTCAAGCTCCTCTTATCACTACATAATCACGTTCTATATCTTGAGTGTGTTTGCCTTAGAGTACTAAAGGTAGAATTTAATTAATGTATCATCCATGATACATAACGAAAGTGAATCAAAAATCCAACTTTGAAATCCATTTGGTAAGCGGATTTGCGAAGAAAATAAAGTGCAATTAGATGTTACATGTGCAGTTATTTTGGCATTGCAATCGATTGTCTCGCTAGTGTAATCCTATAAGATAAGAAAGAATAAGAGGTAGAAAGCATACCTTAGACAAGGAATCTTTGGTCGGTTGAACGACGATCCATTAGATTTAGGATTTCAGTTATCGATATTTCTCTAAACCAGAGTGAGTCATTCACTGCATCCTTGTAATGTGTCTGTACGAAGATAGTTTTCGCCTATTTCCATATTTCTGTTCAGAATAAATGCGTTTCCTCAATGAGTAAACTCCCTTTTTCATTCTCTCGGTGCATGAAAAATCTCATCAGAACTTACACCACAATGTTTGATCAATTCTTATTTATTCATCTGGACTTCATCAAACCTCTGGCCTTAAAATTTTCTGTCGTTTATCGAGTCTGTCAGCATGGAGGTTCATGATCTTAACGAGAAATGCTTCCCAGTTGCTTACAATTCATCTGCAAAGAAAACAGAAGGCTTTGAAGAGACGCAAAAAAAATCCTGAATAAATATTCATGTGAATGTAACAATAATCCTTAAAAATTTAATCGATACCGTGTTTGTTCAAAAAGCACAAAATACTTTTGATTTTTTTAGATAAAAGCTTTTAAATTCAGCTGATATGTGCAGTAACGAAAACTTCTACTTCATCTTTCCCTTTTAAGCCCTCATTTGTTCCTTCACCAACCACTATCAGTTCTATTTATTATTTAAAAAAATAATAGCGATAATCAATTCTTAGTGGTATGGAAAACAACATAAGAATATTCTTACACAGTTTAATGGAAAGATATTCTATAAACAGAAATTTCGAAAGGGAGTTGGTTTAGAAAAAAAAAAAAAAAAAAAAAAAAACAATGACAAAAATTGTATGCTATTGTGACTTATCACACCTGGTTGACAATAACATCAAACCAGGTCCATGAACCCCAAAGCCTTTAAACAATGTAACACTGCCTCAGTACTCGACAACAGCTGGCCTTTATGCAGGACGGAAACCGATGCAGGCCAAAATGTGGGCAGGAGCAGCTTGAGTCGCACTGCATTTGTTTTATAATCAACGAGTCATCATAAAAGGGCTTAAAATCTAATTTCAAGGGGTTTAGGATTGGAGGTACCAAAAGCTAAAGTCTGACTTTGCCTCGTACCTGCATTGCATTTAGCTGAGCATAATGAAATGGCCTCCTTGAAGGACCCTACCAGAAGAATATAGTCCCCACGTACTTCGCCCATTCCGCCCAGGAACACTGCAAGCTATGAGGCAGCAATGCAGGACTTAAGGGAAGATGGCAAAAATTGAAAACAATCGACGAAATAAAAATAATAAAAGGTGTTATTGTAACATATGCGGCAAATTCCTATCTATACTATCTTAAAAAATAAAGGGAATGTTGTTCAGTAATGTATTTTGTAAAAGTTAACGAAGCTTGTATTCAGTGTTAAAAAAATGATGCTGACAGAACTTTGTGTTCCATTTGTTCTCGACATTATCAAGTTCTTATGACCTTTTATTATTCTATTTGAAACATTATCGTTTGAAAAGCTAACATTGAATTTCAAAGAGTCGTCTTACGTGTTCCGGGTTATAATATTTCGTGCACAATCAGAAAATAAAATAAGCCCTTTTTCTTTTGCTTCGTTTTATCTGAACCATCAGCCATCAGGTAAATTCAAGGCATATAGGTTTAAATCCTGTACCATTTTAATTAAACGCCTATTGCACAAAATACCAACTTATCATCAAGGCAATAATTGGAAATTAATGACAGGAAAGCATATTGTAATAGCGGTAGAGGTTGAGATTATTGTATAAAATAATTATACTTTTTACCACCTCTACAATGTACAATACTGAAATTTATTTTCTTACAAAAAATTGCTATTTAATATTAGTGGTAAAATAATTCAAGATATAAAGAGAAAAAAGTTTGTTTACTTTTAAAAAATCTAATTTTTATAATTCCGGATTTTCAGTAAGGACGCTCTGCTTTTATGTTAACTTTTCCTGTTACTGCTATATCAATCATCATAAAAAGATGTTGCTATGTAAAATAAATGTTATAGAACTAACTTATGTTGTAAAAAAATATATTTTCATCATAAGAATGATCTCGAATTATCATTGCTTTTTCAAGTACTGCTACAATCATTCTGATAATATAAGCTCAATGCACACAGGTGTTCTTAATGACGTAGCAATTTCAGATTTTGTGAGTAAAACTTACTTTATGTGATTGAGCCAAAAATCTTCATACTTCCTTGATTCAGAATCCATTTTTCGGTGTCTTCTTACTTTCAATTAATCCTGTAGCATGATCTTAGATTCGATTTTTCCACTTTCAGCGGATTCCGAGTTCTTGGATATTGTCGAAGCTCTATAAATCACAATGGAAAAGTTCTGCAAAAAAAATTCCAACTTACAAAAGTTTCGATATGCAGAAATTTCAATGCAAATAAATATACATTTCAACATTTTCATTATTTTTCTTATAAAAAAAGAATTATTCTTTGTTCATTTTTTTAAATTAAAGAAGATTTAAAAGAAATGATTTAAGAATTTCATTTTTAAAACATCTACAAGTAATTAGGATTTTCAGAATTTTTGAAATCACACATCCGTTTGATGAGGCCTAAATTTCATAAGAACTCTCATTTTACTCTGCCTTTTACTTTCTTTATTAAGCTAAAGTTCTCTTTCATAACAAATGTTTAAAAGAAATTCAAAAAAATCTAGAGTTATACTGAATGCTAATTTAAAATTTGACTTCCTGATGACGAATAGGTTTGTAGAGCAACAATTAAGAATAACATACAAGTCACCAGTCCCTTTATGTTGCTATTTCTTAATTTGCTATTTTGTAAAGAATTTCCACTGCTGTAAAAATTGGAAAAAGTTTTTTTTTCTTATGTAACTTATATTTGAATGAAGAAATTATTCATAAGTATTACTTAAATTCTTTGAAAGTTTTGTTCAATTTATAGCCAATTCATTTTAAACTCATAAACTGTTTTTCTACTAAAATTCAGAAATTTTCGGAGAGTTCCTTATATAAATTTTTCGACTAATGGAAGTTCGATATATGGAGATTCTGTTGTAATTGATGTCTAAATAATCTTTTTTAAAAGCTGAAATTTCCCTCTTATAAGTATTATGCATTTTTTAATTGTAGGAATCTAAAGCATTATTCCAATAAATCTGTTTACATGGAAATGATTTCTGCTAATCTTTCCATGAACATAAAGAAGATATATGTCCATAATAATTAATATTATTCAATTGTCATCATTCAGTAAAATAGTGAGTGTGATGAAATAAAGGGTAGAAAATATTTGAAAGCATTGTTTTCTTAATCTTAGAGTTTCGTTCTTTTCCTCTTAATTGAAATCTTTGTGTGTGTGTGTGTGTGTGTGTGTGTGTGTGTGTGTGTGTGTGTGT
>JAPMOQ010032196.1:376-12955 GCA_026543055.1 Argiope trifasciata | reverse complement strand
GTGTGTGTGTGTGTGTGTGTGTGTGTGTGTGTGTGTGTGTGTGTGTGAGTGTGTATGCGTGTTTGCATTTAACTGATTGCGTATTTAAAATATTGACGACTTTTTTCCATAAATTTTCAATATGAATTATTAATTGAAAAGAAAAAATGTCATTTTTATTTTACACGAAATTGCGATGTAATCATTTTTTTTCTTTCAATCGAACAAACACCGATAAATTTGAACTTTTTGAACGAATTAGATCATCAATATACACTTTGAAAAAAATGTTATGATTGGGCACTTTATACTAGACATGCTGATGGTCTAATAGTCGTCAATTACATTACATGTAGTAGTACTTATCCCAGAGCTTTGATCCTTAAAAAACAAATACTACACGATTTCAAGCAGAGTTTTTGGATTAAAAATGAAAATATTGATTTTCTTAGGGAGAACAGAAAGTCCTGTCATTTCTCTGTCAGATGATTCACAACACGGTACAATAAAATTTTTCACTTAAAATCCTTAAAACAATCATTCTTTATTACCTCAACAATGTATCACTTGCTCTAACTAAAGCACTTAATAGAAACAAATTAAATTTTTTAAAAAATGCTTTTAGAAAAAGACAGTTTTTTAGCAGAATAAAAAGCACCATTTGTTTGAATATCATTAGGATGTAGGACTGATGTACAATATCCCTTCATATTCTTTCCCTAAATATTTTTATCATCCCTGTTTTTGCTTTAATGTATTCGATTCTTTCACACAAATTTTTTAAATACATTTTGAGCAACCACTACAAGAAACGTGCACTCAAGTAAATATTTTGTTGTCTTCTGAAAAGAACATGAAATAAGTAACTTTATGTAATAAATAAAATAATTTTTATTTTTAAACAATTAATTATTAAACAAAATAATTTTAATATATAATTTTTCTCAAAGAATTTGAATTTTAAAAGTACACGCTATAAAATTAAAGCAGATCATTTCGTCTTGGAGGGTTAAAGGAAACGATTATAAATTTAGGAAATCTATCTTTCCAAGTTGAGAGATTCGGGCCTAACTTTCATATAGATCTTAAATGTGGCAAAAAAAAATCCCATACCAGTTATCCCCTTATCTTATAATATATATTTGTCGAATTTACATAAAGACAGATGGACAGAAACATAGTGAAACACGATCAAAATTCCATTTTGTTCCCTATTCCATGATAATTGATCTCAAAATTCTTCAAATACTGCTAACAAAGTTTTTTGATGCACTCTCTTCAGAAATACTTGTTTACAATAAAATTCGAAGAATTACGTTTAAATATGCTTATAATATTGCATGCAAAAAATGATGAGTGATAGAAGTGAAGTCAAGAAAATTCGCTAAATTATACAGCTGTTGACTAATTATGATTAAACGGCAACTTACCTTTTGGTAAAACTGTTTCATTTCGGATGTAACTGAACACCGAAATCCAAAGAATAAATCAAAAAGCTGAGTGAAAGGAGTGGAAACTGAAAAAACAGCATCAAAGACACAGGATCCATTAGATTCGACGTATTTCATCGAATATGCACGGTATCTCAATTTAGTATCTTGAATTTCTCGAGTTAAATAGTCGAACTTCTTCCTTTTATCAGCTGTTGAGAGATATCGAGCTGATTAAACTTCTTTATTTTTCCCTTTACTGAATAACCTTCTTCTTCTTCTTCTTTTATTTATTTATTTTTTAATCTCTAAGGTAGAAAAGATGGAAAACAAATCCTCAAAGGAATTGTTCTGAACTCTCTTTAATAATTTTGAAACCAATATGCACTTCTTATGATGCATCATTCTCGAGTTTTAGAGATTTTTTAAAATTATTTTTCGTCTAATATTCTATAATACATTGCCTTGAAATGCAGATCGTTTTCATTGCTTCATCAAATATTTGATCACATGTTTTTGTGTAGTTAAAAGCTAAAAAGGAAGAATTTTGTGAAGTATCTATGTGATTTAATAAGACGAATTAAAAAGTAAACTTACGATTCGGTGAAAACAAGAACAAAGCATATATAAGACAATTAAAATGGCACAACTCTGACAGTTTGATGTGATCATAGACATGATTATATATTTAAACGATTCAAGAAATGAAATCTAACCATTATGTGCGACAAAGTAGATGAACCTGAAAGACGATTAGTCAAATAATAAAAACAGTTAGAATTCAAATACAAAAATGAAACATTTAGATTTAAGTAATTAAATAAAATCTTTTTCATAAAACGCTTCCAATCAATAAACTCGCATAACTTTTCGAATTTTATACATTCACATCCTTCGAAATATATTTGTATCATTTAGTTTTTCTGGGACAAACGGTCTGGCCTTTAGAGCGCCAAATCATTTTTGCATTCATACACAAGCATGCATACATTCATCTTCATAATTAAGGTAAAGTTAAAGTAAGAATATACGATTCATTAAATAGATGAATCATAAGGAAAGAAAATATTGACATTTATTTTTACACATGTATTCGTATAGTGATTGATACAAAAATATGACACTCTAGATTTTGTACAGATTTGTGTGCTCTTATAGCTTAACGTTCCCTTTGGACAGTAAAGCAGGGAAACAAAATATTCTTTCTTTTTGTTGCATATGATATCGCAGAACCAAACATTACCACTCGATAAGAAAAAGTGGACCGACTTCACGCAAACATAACGATCGACAAGCACTTAGAAATCTGTCCTTATCGGGGATAAGCCCCTCGCGGGGCTAGGCGCCCCCTCTGTCAGACAATATTCTGTATCTAAAGTATACGCCTTGTATTTTCTGTATACAGTTAGGATTGATAGCGATACACCTTGCTTTGCAGATGCAGAACAACAAAAATGCCAGGAATCAGCATAGAAAAATTTGGGGGGTCGCAGTTTGAATGACCTTGAGATCAAGTAACTCATAAATATCTGCGGTTTATTGATTCCATGTTAAAGCAAAAGACAAAGGTCCCATTCATTCTTGTTCCCATTTTTTATAAATTTTTAATTTTGATATTAGTATTTCTCTGAATTAGATGGCGCTACCAGTATACTATAAATTTGATTCGATGAATGATTAATTGGTAATAAATTCTGAATATAATAAAACAATTTACTACCTCCAAGAAGAGACAATTACCAATCGATCATCAATGAGCGAAAACTTAGTTTATAGAATTCCATATTTGGGAACGTAAGAAATGTTCACTAAAAGAGTTTAAACAGATTCGCCTTTTTAAAAGTCTTTTATGAAAGTGAAACTAAAGAATAGTCGAGACAAATTATTCACATTGCTTCCTTATCAGAATGAAAAATATTACCAACTTTTCTACCATAGAGATAGCGAAGGCAGTTAAAAGGTCACGTTTGGTTATTTTGCTCTTCAAGATTGAATCTAAGCTTTGTAAAGTTTAAAGAGAATCATCTGAAATATCAGATAATATTTCGATAACGTCAAGAGTGTTTAACGGTGTAAGCGTCGCACCAGTTGCAACTCAACTCCACTTCAACTGAGATTTTTTTACTCTCCCGATGTAAATATGCTTTCGAAACTTTCTATGTAAATAATCATAATTAAAAGGTGCTTTCATATAACATCATAGTAACTAATGAAGATATTTTGCAAACGGTTTAGTCTAAACAGCCCATATTGAAAAATTATCCGTTTTGGTAAGAGAAAAAGTTTATTAAAGTAAATTTATTTCCACTGCAATAAGAATTAAATGTGCATGACAATTAAGACAAACGCATCACGTGTAAGAGTAAGAACAATCGAAGTTTTGTCATAGATCAAAGATTCAAGGCCTCTGAATAGAATTCGATATTAAAATAATTAGCGATATTGACAATTATCATTTTTCTGTGACATTTTGACTATTAGCCAGTAGGTTATAAAGCCTTATAACAAAGGGAGAATCAAAATATGTGGTTTTTTCGAAATGTATTAGGTAAAAAATTCAATAAATTCGAAACCCTTATGCTTTTTCTTAATTTTATACATGACATAAAATATATTACGTAAAATGTGGAAATCAGTTTCCAAAAACAATTATCTTTTAATGTTATATTCTCATTTGTTTTAAAAAAGGAAAATATTATACTTGGAAAAAACTATTACTTCAAAAAAAAAGGAATTTATTTTAACGTTAAATTGTAAGATGAGCAAAGGATTCCAAGTTTGAATTGACGCTGAAATATCTGTTGATGGATTCCATTACGATTTAATACTATAATAAATAAGTGCTTTATATAAGAGTTCCGAAAATGATAGCAAGATATAAACAAGATATTTCTCAAACAATTGAACAAAAATTATTTCGTAAAGTAATACAATTCAATTTGAATATGCCAGAAACCTTATCTGTCCTTTCGTATTGAAAGGCGTATGAATGTTGAGAAAAAGATTGTGATAATCCTTTTTTTTTTTTTTTTTTTTTTTTTTTTTGTAAATTTAGGAGAGGAAGTTCGGTGTTAGTGATAGTGATTGGAGTTTCCTCAAAGTACAGGAAAAGAACAGAACATAGGATGGTGTACCCAGAAGATTCGAAATTTAAGGTAGCAGCTACATTTGCGCTTCCCAGAATTAATTTTATCAAAATAAATTAATAAGCTGAAAACGATTAAATAAAAAGGAACGAAGATATCAAATCATTTTTTCTCTTCGCATATCCGGCAGCTTTCGTTGAATCCGTGAAAAATTAATCACAGTTTGGCGATTATGTTCTTCCTTTTTTTATAATCTTACAAAGAAATATAGCAGTTGATAGTTATCAATACTGTAGATGTAGCACGTGATTGTTATCAGAGAAGAAAATCTTCCCTCCCAACAACAACAAAAAAGCAAATCTGGTAGCACGCAATTGAAACATCATGTCTGTCTGCAATTGTCTGAATTGCGATTGGAAATATTTTAGTGTTTCTAAGTGAACATTCACCAATTTTTTTCAAAAAATTTAAAAATTCTATTAAAGTTGAGCATTTAATCTATGCCTATAAAATATTGAAAATTACAATTTATTGCCAAAGAAAGAAGCAGCTCATATTCTTTTCTTTCTTGTTTTATAAAATCAATGATATCTGTGAAACATTTTCTGATCTTTCTTTTGTAGAAAATTAACAACCACCGCCAGCAGAGAGAGAAAATGAGAAATGTACATTGAATAGAATTAACTAGAAATACTTTTTGTTTTAAATAAATTGAAGTACGAAATATATGCAGTTTCAGGGTGACAACAAACGTAAAAGTCACTCCCAAAAACTTCTATGTATTCTGAAACAAGTCAACTTTCCTGCAAGGGAGCGAGCGATTTTGATTCTTTTTCTGCTAAGAGTGGTTAAGAAAGACTTCGATAATTTCTTCAAGTTATATGGATATGAGAAGGAGTTTTTTAAATTTTTGAACTTGAATGAAACACCACTATAGTCGCAGAAATATTTCGAATGTATATTTTACCAAACAATTTTTCATTCCTTGTTTGTTATTTCCATTTTATCTACCACTATTAAAATATATTAAAACACAATTGATTAAATTTTGTGTTTATTCAACGTGCGAATACATACATATATTCTATATTCATACATTCATGTATTCTATACGTAGTTCATTACCAATAACTCAAGTTTATTTCGAAAAAGCAAAATTGCATTTACAATTTTAACGCAACTAAACTTTAGAATTCAAACAAAGTCCACTGTTTAGAAATCTTTTTTTTAATATATTGATTATCAAATGCTTTTCTGCTAATAGCAATTACTTATTCATCACCCTTTTTTCATAATAACATTTCGAGTTTCTGTTCAATCGACTAAAATATCATTATTGTACTTCGGACGAATTTCGTTTTGTTGGGCTTTTAATTTTATTAAATTTACAAATGATTATTACATGGTTATAGGATACAATTTTTTACTGCTAATAGTATATTTTATTGGATTTTCGGTCTGTGTAAGAATAATATTTATTGGAAATAACAACAGTGCAATTAAACATTATTCAAAAAAATAAATAATTTCAGTTAATTCTTTTCAATATTTTAATCTTTTTTTCTAGGCTCATATCGAAATGTCTCACAGATAATTAAAATTTAATTTTAAAAAAGATGAGATTTTAGTGAAAATTAAGATACATGTGAAGTTTCGTTTAAAATCCGTAGCGTGTTGTTGGAAATAAGGATTAAAACTTAAAATAAGATTTAAAAGGAAACAGTGAAATGGAAATCTATTAGAATAGTTGTGTTCATTGAAACATCGAATACTTGATTAATCCAAATCTATTTATATTATTCAAATTATCAACAGAATGATCCAAATAAACAAACAGAATCTCAGCTGTATCTTGTAATCAGATGAAAAAGCGTTACCTCAAGTAATTTGTCTTAAAATTTTATTATGAGTACAATTGAAATAATGTAGAGTATTGTTATTAACTACAATTGTAATGCATGGTACAACAATAAGCATATATGTATCATCAAGAATTTATGATTTATGATTTTTATTTGCCTAATTGTTTTCACTCACGCAATTAGAAGCAAATTTGTATCATTAGCCTCCCGATAAAAGTTGTTTTCAATTTCAAAAGAAATCGATTAAAATATTTTTCAGATCTTTTTAAGACAAAATTATGCCAAAAGGATTTTAATCTTAAACTTCAAAAGTATTTGATTGAAATGCTTTTAGATTTATTTGCTACAAAATTTAATGGAGTGGAGTTTTACAATTAATTTCAAAAGAAATCTATTATTATCTTTCTGGGAAAATGGAATAAAAGTTTCAGATTTTCACTGATTCACATCTAATTTTAATTATGTTGAAATGAAATAGAATTTCACAAAAAAAAGCAGAACAAGAATTGCATTTACAAAAAGATGCATATCAGCTTGAAAAAGTGTCTGGTAAAGAAATAATGAATTTAACAAATAGAAAAGTTTTAAAATGTAATAAGTTTTTAAAAAATCAAAGTGTCAGATTTGATTGTTTAAAGGAATTTCTAATGTCGTCGATATTTTATAATTGAATATTATTGAAATTAAAACTCACAAGGTACTGATAATTTTTCAGAAAAAAAAGTATCATTAATTCTATACATGTGAATTTTTCATTAATCATATTAAATTTATTCCTTATATACGAAAAATCTGATAAATAATCTATTTTTCCAAAAAGTGATATCTATGGTTGAAAAAAAATATTTCTATATAAAACAGAAGAAAAAAAATGGGGGGGGATTAATTGAAGTAATTATATATATATTTATAAATATATATATATATATATATATATATAACATTGACTATTTTCTAAATCAACTTCGTCCTGCTATAATAAAGCAAACTTATAAAACTGTCAATTTTTATCCAATAGTTCTGTTCGATAAAAAAAAATCAATAAATTCCAATTATTAAAGGAAAAATGAGGATTCATATAATCAATGATGTTTTGTTCATGAATATCTAATAAGATCTTAAAATGCAGAAAATTTGAGAAGACGTTTAATAATCCAAAAAGTAGTTTTTAAAAAATCCCACTTGTCCTATGAAAATCAATAAGAGTTTTTGCACAATGAAAGTTTAATAAAATTACTTCTACAAACATCCCATGGGTTTTTCTAACTTAATAATGTAAACAAATTTCTCTCTGCTATTGTAATACTTTCAATTTGGCACGTCCTAAGTTCCATGATTTTGATTGATGAAAATCTTTTGTTACTGTCAAAAATATTATCTTTAATTTCAATTTTGCTTCTGAAGGTAATTTCTGAAAAAAGGAACTTTGACATATAAACTGAAGATAATAAGTGCTTTCAACTCGGGTCTAGTAAAATATTAAATTAATTATCAAACAGCTTACTAGTGTGTTTATTTTTCGTCATGAAAAATATGTTTGAGTATGAGTAATATTTTTAAAGAAAACAAACATATAAAAGAGTAAGAAAAAGAGGAAGTTCGCGAAGATCTAGCAATTATTTTCTTAAAATTGAGCGACAATTTGCTTGAATTTCTGAGAAAGCACCAACATTACAATGCATCAATTTTTTAGAATAAAAGATTTTAGGTTTCTAGATTTATACAAAATCGCAGCATCCAGAATCAAGGCGGGAAAAGATGGTGTTGTAAAGATTCGAGATTCTCGAAGTAGTAATAACAGAAGTAGCAAAAGTTCCGACTACTTTCTGTTGCACGAATTTAACTCAACCTTCGGACTGCTAAATTTAATCGGAATCGATTCACCTATAAAGTACTCGGGCGAGGAAAATAAAAAACGGTACTACATCACCAAATGTGCACTGTGGTTTGTGATAAGTATTTTCTTTATAAGACTTGTTTTCCAAATATTGCTGTTTATATATCTACCCGACAAAAAGAAACAACTGTCTGTTTTTCTTATAAAGTTCGTAGGTGCTTTATTTTATTTCCTAATTTATAAAAAACGCAGATCAATGTTTTTAATCGCTAAAAAAGTAAATGATATGACGAGAATAATAACTCCGATTAATTCTAAAAGACGGAATAACTTGATTGTGTTGAGCTTTTATTTTTTCCAAATTTTTGTAGTTAGCATGTATATTGTAACCTCTTATAACGCTTTTAGAATGGAAATGAAGAAAGTTTCTTCGTCGAAAAACAATTCCTTGTTCGAATTTACGATTCAGCCATTATATTTAATTCAGACATACACATTAATTGAATTTTTGTTCGTCGTCATAAACTGCAGCGTAGTTAATCTGTTTGTGATCTTTTACTCTCTGCTTTGCTCCTATATTCGTACTTGCTTCTGGTACTGCTTACTGAAGATAAGAAACGGTAATTTATTTTCAAATGCTGGCAAAATAATGATAATCTACAGTGAGACAACAATGATCTTAAATAAATTGGAGGATCATTTTTCGTCCTCTGCATTTCTCACTGTCCTTCTAAGCATGATCGGGCTGTTCTGGGCAGGCTACAGAACAGCCTTCTACGAGACTGCTTCTACCGAAGAACTACTTTCATTTGTGTTTCCTTTTATTTATTACATGTTCGTTCAGATGACCCTCATGATATCGGGAACGCTCACTAACGAAGTGAAGGATAAAACAAATAGAATCTTAAAATACGAATCGTATCGAATGCCGAATCTTCGAAAAGTTTTGCATGGCTATTTCAACCGAGATTGCAGTCTTACACTGTGGCAGTTTTACACCTTTGATAGATCTCTTATAATAGCCAGTATTGGATGTTTATTGACCTACGGAATCCTACTAGGCACTTTAGGAAAATAGATCTGTAATCAGCTTAAAACAAATAATCATTATTTTGATTAGAAGCTTAAGGGTAACAATCATAACTTCAAATAGTAATTTTTCGAAGTAATTTTTTGTTGCATTGGTGCTGAAATATTTTGGTCAATGTTTCATGCAACGTAGCATTTTCGTTTGAAAAAAAAAGAAGGAAGTGAATATATATCATTTAATGATTAGAAGTGCCTCAAACTGTAACGATTTAAGCCACAGATATTGTTTGACAACGGATTCTGAAACCCCTCGCACTTCTGTGCATGTGTTAGGATGGGTTTAATTCGTCAAAATAGCGGTATAATAAAAGATGAATGGAGGTGGTTACAAAATTTAACAATTAGGTGAATTCGGATTATTTTTGAAGAGAATTAAAATAAAACAATACGATTAGATGCAATAAGATACTCGCATGCACGTGAAAAAAATAGAACTAAAAAGTATCTAATAGGGCGAAATTCAAGATTAAAAAATGAAGAAGAATTCCGGAAATTCGCTCATACTTTCGCGTCTTTACCCTTAGTGAAATAGGGTAATCGAAAAGTGGTCTTCTCAGTATACTGAAATGAACAGTACTGACTGGCCAAAGTTGCTCAAGAGCTATCTCATGAGCGCAACCTGAATGATTGCCATTAAATGCACGAACTCTGTTGATAACTAAAATAAAAAAAAACTGTATTGTCTAACTTCCAAATAATTCTTTTGAAACCTCCCCTAGGATAAATGGATCAATGATTTTGAGTAGACTATTTGCAAATGTCTGAAGATAATATTAGCCGTTTGGTTGGTTTCCTTATGATATTTAAGGGTGCAAGAATGCTTCTAACTATACTGAACTAACCGTTCAGTGGTACGTGTTTCACAGAGGATTCTTCGCCATTCTTCATCTAAAGAGAGTTTACCAATATGTGTGTTATTCACTTCATACACTTCAAACGTTCCACTTACCATTTTTGATGTTTGTTCTGTGACAATATACTGACATAGAGGTAAGTTCACGAATCTTGTAGCAACCTTCAACATGGGTTTGGTGATTGAGATATTATATTTATTGAATATTTAAACAAAACCTTTACATGAATGTTTAAGATACTAGGAAGAGTCATTGCAGAACACCACCTTCCTCCTACAATTTTCAGAGATTTATAAACCTTCTTGTTCGGAAAATGTGACATGCAGTCACAACTTTTGATTCCAACATCTCAAATAGCAATGATAGAATATCCTACAGTTGGAAATGCTGAATAAAATCATTTGTGGCGTTTTTTTTTAACTCTTTTAGTGGTAAATGCTTCTTCATCTGATTTCGCCCAAACAAAATCTTTACTTTGGCGTTTTTTCATTTTTTTTGAAAAAGTCATATGGAAATTCTTTTATCCTCTTACTATTTTTCGCACATTTCTTTTATATTCGTGGTATTTTAAGAAGACTTAACTAAATAAATGTTCTTCAAAACAAGACGCAAATTGACATGTATACTTATTAAACCATAGACAAAATCATAACAAGTATCTAGAGCCACCAATGCAAAGCCAACTTGAATGGTAGGATTCATGGAGCAAAGGACTATCTCCTTAATGATTGATTGATTGGGGCTTTGGGTTTTAGTAGACTGGCGGAAGCTCGCTATGCAATGCAACATGAAATCCATTTTTTTAATACTTTTTTACTGGTATTTCCGTGTTTTTTGAATTAATAAAGAATTCAAGAATCTTCAGCTTCAGACTCAATTTTTCCTTAGTATTTTTATCTTTGATTTTAATGCCTTTTGTTATTATACTTAATATGACTTAAGAGTTCATTTATAAATTGCTAGTGATAGCTAACACCCATTTGCAAAAAAAAAATGCTTAAAACATTATAACGAATATAGCCTTATATTATTTTTTCCAGCAATAAAAGAACTACTGAAAAAATTAATCAAAAATTGTTGCGTATATTTATACACTTTCTCGATTCAAAGTTATTTGAAGCAAAATTTTCTTGAAAAGCTAACAAAGAAATATTCTGCAATTTTTCAAACAAAAACATATAAAGATTCAAACTTTGAATGTTATTTTATTAAGCCTATAAATGATCCACTCGAAAATGCACTGGCATTTATTAATGATATTTCTTAAGGCGGTCATTTGAATGGTTTGAAATATTACATTCAGAACTTCACACCTCAGTCAGATTTACAAGCGGAAGGCTATTAATTTTGTTTAAAATCTTCACTCAATAAGAATGTTTCGTTGGTATGATGAGAGATACAGTATCAAAAAGGAGACTTAAGAATTTTTAGCACTTCATTTATTGAACATAATTCCCGTCATTATCTTTTTATTTATTTGAGAGTCATTTTTTTAAATTATTTGATTTGGGAGTAAAGATGTTTAGTGATCCACTTTTGAATATCTGATCTCATTTTCCAAGTTGACTTGGTTTCTGCAAGCACAAACTACCCTCAAGGATTATAAAATGGATTTTTGGGGATTTCTACTAATGATAATGAGTTACTGTCGTCTAAGAAGGAAAATATACGAATACATATCTAAAAGGAAGTAATTGAAATAAAAGTATACACATTGATTCCTAAATGCTTTCAGAATAAAATTATTTTAGTAACATTAAAATTCATATTAATTGGAAAATACCAGCAGATACCATGAAGAGTAAAATATTAATAATAATTTCATATTAATTGAATATTTGCCGTTTTTAAACCATCAAAACCCAAAGATTGGGCTTAACCAGGTACGGCAACTTGAGTGTGAAAAGAAAAAGCCACGTTAACTGCAAATAAATTCCTTGTTCGCCTTATTAGCGTGAAATTATCATTTAGAGTGATTAAAAGTCTATGTTTCAACAGTGTGGCAAAAAATAAGGAGGCAAATGAAAACTTGTCCAAAACTTTAATGTAGCTTTTATTCTGATCTGCCAAATTCCTATGGGAGTAATCTTGAAGTTATTTTTTATTCAGCAGATAGAGTTCTGGTCTGGTTCAGAACCTGAATCTGCTGGATGGTTTTAGACAAAGAAACAATTCATCGTTTTCAGTATGAGAATGGCAGATGCTAAAACAATGACATGGAAAAACATGACATCAGTATCAGAAAGCCACTTAAAATTGCAATGAGGCCTGCCATACATTTTTGTTATAATTTCTTCTTCCTTTCTGCAATAAATGTGCTTGACGTATACGTAAATCATTTAATTCATAGCATTTCAATTATAACAATCAATAAGGAATTTAAGATAATAGGTCTTATATATATATATATATATATATATATATATATATATATATATATAT
>JAPMOQ010032187.1:0-35077 GCA_026543055.1 Argiope trifasciata | reverse complement strand
CATTTCATTTGTTTCCTTTAACCTTGCAACGTTTCCCTTCTTTCCTCTATATGCCCTGAATACCAGTTATCATATGATAACTGGCATTCAGACCAAATATGTCGTCTCCCGTTTTTCCACAAAGGGCACAAGAACCTCCAAATTTGGATCCTTCATTTGGAGCGTCATTGTATCTGGTCATTTGTTACTATCCACGTGTGGGAACACAGTTGTGTGGCTTGTCTTCCCAAATATATCCGTCATTTTTTGAAGGTAGAGGAACGGCAAAACAATCGGATTCTAAATATTTTTCTCTTATGAAGAGACTCCTCCATTTATCAAGAAATAATCATTCACTAGCAGCCCCTGAAATTAAGTATCAAACTCAGGTACACTTCAGCCTGTATTGGTTACGAATTAATTATAATTAACATATGCTTAAGATGATGTCGGCCACAAAGATGAATCCTTAACAGACACTCCCTAGATCGATTTGAGATTACTTAGGAAACGTTGCTGAACAACTATCGGGTAATAGAGAACTCAGGCTTTTCAATGAGAAACCAGAAGTCAGGTTAAAATGAGATATTTCCCCCCAGAGTAGAGGAGAGATAAACTTCGATTTAATTTTCCGTGTGCGGAGAAGTTGTTTCTGGGTTTTTGAAAAGTTCCGTTTTTTCGTTTGTTTTGAAAAGTTCGCGTTTCTTTTTAGGATCCATCCCATAAATATCGGTGGTTTTCTGGAGTGACCCTGGAGAGGCCGATTAGAGCTGACAACATTCTACTGGGGGTTTTGGTGACTTATTCTCCGATTTGATCGAGGAAGTAGTTAGTGCTTACACTGTTATTCGAGTTTTGTGAGTAATATTAATCAAGATGAGAAAAAATTGTTTTTTTTTTGTCCATATATAAGGCTGTAAATTGTATAAGGCTATGTATGTGTACATGTGCTTAACTTTATACAATATGTACATGAACATCGTTATTTGTACATTGCCAATACATGAACATGGGCATATGTACATGTTTAAGACTGTAAATAAAAAGTTTTGTTTTATTACGCTACTCTCTTATTTGATCGATCTTGATCAAGATATAACAACCAATTACTCTCCAGTTTAATCTGGATACGTCTTTGAGTTTCCAGAATCTTTCCAGAAGTTTGTGTAAGTGGAAGTAAATTGTGTAAATTCACCGGAGAATAAATCTTATACAATTTCTGATTCAATTACTATTTCTATAATCAATGATCAATTGTATCTGCTTGAAATGGAAAGTTGAAAAATTAAAAATTAAACCCAGTGATGACAACATTACAGCCCTAGATTTATCTGACAATAGCATCAAATGAAAAGCAAAAGGAAAGATTTTATTGCCTTAGAAAAATGACGAAATAAATAAACTTTTTTTTATCATTTTAATATTTAATTTTATATTGTTATTCGTTGAGAAATGATCTTATGCCTAAAAGATTTAAGTAACATTTTTGAAAATAAACTGATGTTTAGCATTATATGTATATAATGTGAGAATGGATTAATTGCATTTCGAGTTTTTTTAAAAATAATTTTCATTAATGTAACTTTCATCAATATATATATGTTTACCTAAGTAAATCCACATTACATATTTCATTGACTTTTTGTTTTTCAGGAGTCTACACAAAACGAATTAACTTTGAGCAATGTTGCAGGATGCTTTTACATCCTTATAGGTGGATTAATCCTAGCCATGCTAGTCGCACTGATGGAGTTCTGCTACAAAGCTCGAATTGAAGCCAAACGATCAAAAGTGAGAACATAATTGAACATATCTGCTCCGCCGTTTTGAAGTAGAGTATTTATGAATAAAAGAAACAAACGTCATGTGACTTTGATCGAATTTAATTCCTAATCACTTGATAATAATATTTTCGGTCTTTATTTACAATTCAAATCGTAACACAACAAATTAATATTAAAAATATTGACATGCAAAAGAAGACTCCCTTTTATTAAAAAACAATATTTATTCTAGAAGGATTAGAAGAATTTATACTTTTTACATACGCTTTTAATTTTCTTTGCACACAATTTAACGAGACATCGCTGGAGCTCATTCACCTTAACGCTATATAATAATATAACAAAATTAACTCATTCGTGTAAATAACAACAAGGCCGTGGTAGCTCAGGTAACCGAAAGATAGCTTGTTCTGTCCTCGTCTCAGCCAAAGACCACCGTGTTGGCTGATGGCAGTTGGGGCACGTTCAATTGGCCGTGACTGCAAAGTCCTCCAAGTTCCCATAACAAATGATACCTCTGGGGGTACTGAATCGGGGAGGAGTCGGTCTCTGATTGCGATCTAAATTCTGACTTGAAGATGGATGAATGAGTTCGACCACCCCGTAAAAGGGTTGTGTCATGTGGGTTCGAGCAACTTAACAACTTTTTGCCTTAATTAGAAAGAGCTCCGCTCATTCGGGTTTGGTATGACCAAATGGCATTAGACCTACAACACCCCACCACCACATCAACAAGGAAATTTTTACAGTTTCATGAGAATTTAAAGATTAAAAAGGTTTCGGAATCACTGATCTATACTTTTTAACCTTTAATCTTATTTTTAAAAAAAACTTTCAAAAAACTTACAATGAACTTTAACCTAGAATCTTTTTAACCTTTAAATTCCGATGAAACTGCAAAATTGCCTTGCATTTCTAAACATAATAGCAGTTTTACGATGGGTGGAGAAAAGGAGCTCGTTTGAAATCAAAACATTATTGCAGTAATAGAGAAGTTTGAAAATATAAAATGTAAATATAAAATCCAGTATGGAGGGGAAAAATTCATCCAACTGACTGTGAGAAATTTTAATTCAAACGAATAAAAAGAAAGGAAAGAATTATTGAATAATTCAAGACAAACTAGAAAGGAAAGAAAAGAAAGACACCACAACGAACTACAATAAAAACTCACAACTTTTCTCATCCTTACTCTTAATACTGATTTTACTGCTTTAAAACTTCAGAGTTTTACTGAACGTTTTATGGTGACATATTACTTTCCCATTTCATAATAAGATAATTCCAAGCGACTGCTATTCAGGTTTAATTTATTATACCCAAAACGATTGAACCCTAGAAACGGCTACTAACGAATTCAGAGGAATATACACTACTGCACAGAAGTTAAGCCTAATTTCGTAAAATACAGAGGGAAGTGACTATATATTGAGTAACCTAAATAACTTGCGGAGAATTATCTGTTGAAGGCGAAACTTTCTGTTTAAATAAAGCATTGCAGTAAATGTCTACATACGCGAAACACCTGTGCACTTTAAAATGCGTATAATCAAGCCTATTGGGTAATTCAGACAGATTTCGTTCAATCCACGTGTGAATGAATGTTGTTAAAGATTAAGTAAAACGAGTCACTGCACAAGGACGACAACTAGGCATATTTGCAATCGGAAGAATCGTTAAAAATGCTTGAATTCGGACAATCAAAATTCAGTGTCTTGAATTCTGAATGTGCCTCAGTGTGTCATCTGAAATCCTTGGTAGATGTCCAAAATGCAGGAAATATTAATTGGAGACTAGTACTAGTAAGAGTCGAGACCAATATCTAGCTATAACTCTTTAAAATCAAAGAGTCTGTTATGACAGAAAACTCTCTTGAATGCTCCCAGTCGCCATCCTAGGTAGCACAACCTGTAACACGATATTGTTTAATATCACACCATATTATATGATATTAAACAATATTGAGAATATGGGTCGATGTTATACAATATTGTACAATATTCGTGTGCTACTTGGGATATGCATACGAATTTCCTAAAAATCTGTTTACAGGAAACTTCAGTTTTTTTTAGTCTCGCATTTTCTACATATAAACATGTTCGCTTAAATTGGAGTTTTGTACATCAATCCTGAGTTTGGGATAGTGAGACAATGTGATGTTCACTGAAGAATCTAGTTTCAACACTGGTTCTGATTGGCTGACTGTATGGTGAGAATTTTTTTTTCAAGCCAAAACATCTCGGAACGACACGGTTTTCAGTCAAGAGAAGACACGCATTATGCTAAACTTCCAAACAGACCACGAGTTCTACTCTTATGACTGCTAAAAGATGCAGATGTGAAGTTCTTAAGCCTTATATTCACCTACTTCCAGATTCTGTCGGTTCAGATTTCTTATTTTAGTGTGATAAGCTACTTTGTCTCCTTATGAGTCCTATCGACGTATTCTTTGAAACAGAAAATATCGAATGCATTTCTTGACCTGCCAATTCACCTAATTTCAATGATATTGAGAATGTGTAGAGTATGCTTGGAAAACAATTTGCAGTCCTTCGGTACTTAATAAGTTACTTTCTTCTTCGCCTATCCCTAAACACGTCAGAAACATGTTACAAATACGTTAAACAAGCCAAACTTTTCGATACCATACGATAAAAAAGCAACCTCTGCCAAATGCAAAGGAGCAGAAGGATACTTATTGAACCAAGAGCCCGGAAGCTGAACCAAGTTCTCCCACCCAAAGTCTTACCAGCAGCTCAACATCCAACATATAAAGTAAGAAATATAATATTTGTAGTACATATCTACGAATATTATAAAAAATATAAGCGTAAAATCACAAGACACATGATGACTTGAAATAGTTTTAATTCTTCTTCTTCGCCTATCGCCAAAGTTCAGCAGGGCTAGACTAGATCCATGATTCCAAATACCCCGATGAAGTCCAAAACCATCTGTGGATTCCCAAAGAGATCCTAATATTTGAGTCCCTGACAGTTCGATATGTGAATGGTGTAGTCCTCTCAGAGGAGCACTTGGTATACGTGTCGAAGGCTCTCAAGCCATCTGAGAAGGTCTTAGTTCTGAAGTGTTCCCTGAGAAAACGGGTGATTGCAGTTTGCCCTTGCCTGTCACGCTTAAGTGCCAAAGAACCACCAGGTCGATGGCCCTGATACCATTGGTGCACTGGAGGAGTAGAAATTTTGTTTTTCCACTCAACTTAGCTTGTGAAGGTAAGTAGTAACTACTGTGTAGGTAAGAGGCACAGATGGAACCAATACCTCACTGATCCACTGTTTATGAATCAGATGATCTACCGAAAAATGTTTTAGCTTTTTGAAAATGGATACGCACATCCCGTCTCTCCCACTTGACCAATCAGCCAGGTACTGAACAGAACGCCTGCTATCAGTCAGGATCAGATTTCATTTCCAGTGGTATCCGTCGCAATATAGTCAAGGCCCTCGTTTATACCAATGAGCTCGCTACGAAATACAGAGCAGCCATCAGGATTCCTTCTCTAATTCTTCATAAAATTACTATTTGGCTTAACCGCTTGCGTACCATGTAACCACTAGTGGATACATGCTATTTATAGGGCAAAATCCCATTGTAACCTCATGTGGATACATGGCTTCTTTAGGTATACAACCAGAGTAACCAGCACAGGAAACATCACAAGGTAGATTTTCTTTTATTGGGATTGTATTAAACTTTTTTCTGCAGTTAACTGAAGGGTGGAAGCAGGAAGAGGGGGGGGGTGCAAAATGTCTGTGTTACAAAAATTTGAAAAAATAGGAAAATTAAAATTGCAAATCTTTGTGGAATTTCTCGAAATGCTTGAAACAAAAAGCTTTTTTACATGCATTACGTGAGTGTATTGTCATTTTAGTTCTTTTTCAACATTGTAGCTCACCCAACAGCGTCGTAACGTTACGGTCAATATCCCCAGAAATCTGGGATTTGCGTGTGCGCTAGAGAACGCCGTCTGGTACGCAAGGGGTTAATAAGCTTCGTTCCAGAGCTGAAAAGATATCTTTCTGACATCAGGGAATCTTTTGAGCCCGTAACTTATCCACAATGTCATAGAAAGAATATCACTGTGCCTAGATGTTAGAAGTGATCACAGCTAAGCATAACACCACGATTTATTTCATTTGTTTGCCACTAAAATGTAAACTTCTCGGCCCATTTTTTTCAGATTTTTTTCTTTGTATTAAAACAGTGATTATAATCACTTGTTCGCCTATTTTTTCCATATTTTATTAACATTTCATTTTAGCATATTACATTTCCCGCCACTCCAACGAGGATTTCTTTCGTTATTTGTTTAATTCAGGGTTGCCACGGCACAGAGAAAATATAGCAAATTTTAAAATCATCGAAAAAACAGGGAAATTTGAAAATTTAATTAAATACCAGGGAAATACAGAGAATTTTAAGTCTCTTACTTCCTTTTTTTCATCTAAACGTAGTGATCTCTGAACATTTCCAGATTTAAAAAAAAAAAACATCGTAACCATAGCACCAAAATTGGAACAGCTGTGTAATCACGGAAACTCACCCCTTTTCTACTTGTGTAGTGGTATCTTATTAAACCAGTGACAGACACTAGATATTAGCGATCGCTTTTGTCGAATAGTTAAGTCATGTGACTTCAAACATCACAGATTCTATCCCCATTCAATTCAACCCGCTACATTAGTGACCTCGTACGATTAACCTGCAAAAACAGCCGTCGCTCAGTCATCTACCAGCAGCAAACGCAACCAAAGCAAAGTCGTCTGACTCACTTGACGCAGCAGCAGTAACAACAACACTCCTCATCAGCAAAGCAAAGTCATCGGATTCACTTGACGCTCCAGCAACAACAACTATCTCCGTCAGCAGCGCAATGTCCTCAGACTCACTCGACGCAGTAACCAATGTCGTCTGACTCACTTGAAGCAGCGACTCTCACACGCTTACTAAAAACGCTAGGAGCTAAAAATCGTTTGTCTCTCCACAGACTCACTGGTGAGGGAATATTTAATGGTATCTTAATAAGCCAGCAACAGCCACAATGGATTAGCATCAGTTTTGTTGAATGGTTAGGTTACGCAACTTCAAACTCGAACAACACAGGTTCGATCCCCATTCAATTCATCCCGCTACACTCGTTCCTATCTTTTTTTCTGTAGAGATCAGTCATATTTTGATTTCAACGACAGCTTTTTTCCTTATTGCAGCTAATTATGACGCGCGAGACTGTTATAACGAGAGTGAATAGAATAAATTTGTTTGGCGGCAATAGCAACATTTAATCAGTTGAGGCAGCGCAGTGGTGTAAAGTCACTCCCACGTGAGTCTTTACTGAATAATTTGTTATTTTAATATTTTTTAGATTATTCTGAATAAATTAGAGAAATTTTTGAAACAAAGAGCGATTCAAAATCCGCGGTAGAAGGATAAAAATATGAATTCTGACTTTGATGTCTTATCCTGGCTTGTATTTAAAGATGGTCCATCTAGACGTGCTAATTTCTGGGAAATGACCAATTTTTCTGAATTTTCATTGATTTTTTTCCCTTTCTTTGGGTAGAAAATATCAGTGTTTGCGAAAGTGCCGTAAAGGGTTTTTACAACACAAAGAAATGTACAAATTTCAATTTTAAATAAAATTTTCCTGGATCTACCACGAGTGATGATATTATAAATGCTTGTCAAGATAAATTGATTCGAAAATTCATGTCTTTTATATTGCTAATATTCTTCAACCATTCTTTTGGAAAGTTCAGACATATGAATCAATGACGCCTGTCTTACATGAAAATCGTTACAGGCTTGTTAAACTATTAATGAATTGCTACAAGTTACTCGATTTCTATTGCAACTACTGAAACTGGAAAAAAAAACCCTTTTTAGCGGAGTGTTTTATATTTGTGAAGAGCATATATGAACCAATGGCGCCTTTCTTATATGGAAATCGTTTCAGGCTTATTAAACCGTTAATGAAATGCTACAAGTTACTCGATTTCTAGTGCAGCTACTGAAATTGGAAAAAAAGACCTCTTTAGCAGAGTTTTTTATATTTGTGAAGAGAAAAGAAAAAATAATTGTACAGTAATGACATTTTTGGAATACATTTGTCTAGGTAACATATTTAATTGATTAATGTTTCAAGATCACAGGTAGAGCCATTTCAAATGTGAAATGTTGGTACATTAGTAACCGGTGTAACCGCAAGAATTGTGAATGCAAGCATGCAAACGTGCATGCATTGTGTCGTACAGGTGTAGGATATCAGTTTGTGGGATGGAGTTCCATGCCTGTTGCATTTGGGCGGTCAATGCAGGGACGGTTGATGCTGGTTGTGGATGACGCTGGAGCTGTCGTCCAATTATGTCCCATACGTGCTCGATTGGAGAAAGATCTGGTGATCTAGCAGGCCAAGGCAACATGTCGACACTCTGTAGAGCATGTTGGGTTACAACAGCGGTATGAGGGCGAGCGTTATCCTGTTGGAAAACAACCCCTTGAATGCTGTTCATGAATGGCAGCACAACAGGTTGTATCACTAGACTGGCGTACAAATTTGCAGTCAGTGTGCGTGGGATACCCAAGAGAATGCTCCTGCTGTCATACGAAATTCATCCCCAAACCATAACTCCAGGAGTAGGCCCTGTGTGTCTAGGCCACAGACAGGTCACTAGAAGGCGTTCACCTGGCCTCCTTCTAACCAGCAAACGGCCATCACTGCGACCAAGGCAGAACCGGCTTTCATCAGAAAACACAACAGATCTCCACTCCGTCCTCCAATGAGCTCTAGACTGACACCACTTACGTCACAAACGGCAGTGGTTTGGAGTCAATGGAATGCATTGTACAGGGAGTCTGGCTCGGAGCTGTCCTTGAAGTAACAGATTTGTAACAGTTCGTTGTGTAACTGGGGTGCCAACTGCAGCTCGAATTTCAGCTGCAGACGCAGTACTATTAGCCACAGCCATACGCCGAATACGACGGTCTTCCCTCTCAGTAGTACCACGTGGCGGCCGCCCTGAACCTGGTCTTCTTGAGGCAGTACCTTCCCTTGACCACTGCCGCCATTACTCATGCACAGTGGATACATTCCTGTCAAGTCTGTCAGCAATATCGCGGAAAGAAAACCCACCTTCTCGTAGCCCTAAAACACGACCTCGTTGAGCTGTCGATAATGGCTTCTTCGTCTTCTCTTCGCGCTTATTTAAAGCAAACCTCATTTGCATGTTCATAGTGTATGCATGCATGTTCATAGTTTGCATGTTCATAGCGCCACACTTACGCGCGTAGCTCGAAATTTGAATCGACGTCATCTTTCAGATGTATAAACACGCCTACCAAATTTCGTTTATCAAGCACAGCTCCTTCCTAGTGTTGGGATTTTTTTCCATCAGTATATAAATACATGTCCTAAAATTTTATTGTTTTTTAAACTGCATCTTGTTTACATGCACATCTATTGAAGTACCTTACTTTCTCCTCTGTTTAAAACTAAGGAGTATTGTTATTCCATTATAACTAAAACATACATCCTGTTCGCGCATTTTCTCTTATATTTTATGTATATACAGGGATAAAACAGGATTAATTGCCAGTTATTCTTAAGTTTTGGACTGCAGTGTGAGGGCAAAATAATCGATATCCTCTTTAAAGGAATAACAACTGATGAAAAATTTTCATATACTTGTTACTACTTGCATTCAGCAAATAATAAGTAATGCACGAAATTATATTGAGCATCAAATTAATTCCATACAATCATTGTCATAATTTATGATTCTGTGTATGGATTATGGGCTTCGGGACAAGGTGTTTAAAGAGAAGTTACTGATCACTGTTTAAAGAGGTTTCTGCTTGAAAGTACTGGCACTGGTTCTAGTTGCAAGCACTTGGTGCCTGTAAACGAGTAGCAGTCAGATAAAAGATTGTTTAATTCGGTTAATTATGCAATGATTGGAAGAAACCAATATTATGCGTAAAATCAAACTGAGCCTGAAAATAATATCTTATTTTTGTACTTTTAATAGCTCATTTTTATGCTAACAGCAGATGGAGAATTCCATTTGTAGTGGAAGTGTTGTGAATATTGTGTATTTATTAGCTTTTTTACTTAAAGTATAATGAAATATATTATTTTAAAATGAGTTATTGCCGTTTCGGGATGGTTTCTGTCAGTTTAAAGGAATTCAAGTGTAATTCCTTGTGCATGCTTTTAAAAGAGCACGGAGCAATTTATTATTTGTTTTTTTCGGTTTAATTTTATTTCATTCTTTACCGTGATATTGTCGTTTTAAAGCAGCAATAAATTTGCTAGAGAAGCTGCAGAGGATATCATAATACATCTTCCAACATCTCTTCCAGGACATCACTGAGCTGAAAGGCATATCAGCCTCTGTTTAACGCCAAATTTTTTTCTGAATAAAATGTCATTCCTTTCCATTCTTGGAATGTTGTCTTATTCATTTAAAACGTGAAACCTCAGATGAAGGGAGTAGTTTCTTAAACTATGCCAGATGCATATAAAAAAATTAAACGAAAGCATTAATACACAATTTGAAACGTGGCCGTTTTCCCAAAGCATTGAATACGCAGTTGAAACGTGGCCGTTATCACAAAGCATTAAATACACAGTTTGAAACGTGGCCGTTTTTACAAAGCATTGAATACACAATTTAAAACGTGGCAGTTTTCACAAAGCATTGTAGAAAAGTTAATGTTATATTTTCAAAAATCAACTACTGTATTATTTATTGTGTAATATTTAATTTTATATGCTTTTGGAGTGGTTTTCATTATTTATACAAAATTACATACAATTAAGTTTCAGCTGCGCCTGTCGTTTGAATCCTTTAAAAGCTGGTTGTAGCATATCAACCTTTTAGTATAAGGAATTTCTCTTAGTAGTTTCAGTAGTAGTTAAAATTTCAATTTGATTCTTTCTATTCATTAAATAAAATTTTAATTGAATTTTACTTGCTTCAATATGACAATAAAATAAGCTTTACTGATTATTCTTTAAGATTAAGCAAAAAAAATTTACAATTCATTTTCATTGTTTAAAAAAACTAATCCAAACTACTTCAAAGATCAAGAATAATTTTGTATACATAAAATTTTAAAGTAATCTGAGATTATAGGCAGTCTGATAATGCTATAAATACAATGTTATAGATTCAATAATACAAATGTTTTTATTGAGAAATAATATCCAGTTAAGACTGAATTGGGAGAACAATCTATAAAATTCATCTTCAAATACATAATATGATATTCGGAAGGATCATTTTAATAGAATTCACACTTCCAAATATTCTGTAATTTGACATGACAAATGATTTTCTTAAAATGTACAGACGATTAATTTTTGAATAACCACATTATTTGACATTTAATTATTACTGGGAAACTTCTAAAATTATTTAAATTATCGTTTACTCTTTATTTTATAGGGTTTTTCCACTTAATAGAGACGTCTTTGTAATATCTTATTTCTATCGAAGCACAGTCTCTTAGATTTTTCAATTTATTTTTAAAAAGAGTGAAAAGTTGGTTATAGAAACTACTCAATGGCTTTCTGACAAAGTATCCAAGAATATTTTCAAACATTTTTTTATATTCCTTTGGATTACTTTAAATGGTACAGAAGACTAGTCAAAGAGAAAATTTTGGTTTCCTTCAACTTCAGTGAAACGGCTGCAGCTCAAAAGTTACAGAAAATAAGAAAAAATGGATCAGATGGAGAATATTTCCAAGGAGAAAAAGGAAAAGTACTTTTAGAAGGAGCTGTGTAACTCTTCTACCTAATAATGGATATGTAAAGCCAGATTCTTTATGTTTTGCATCAAATAAAAAATAACTTTAAGTCACATAAAATATTTAATAGACTTGCTTAGAAAATACAGCATAGGCAATAAAGACAGACAATACAACCATTAGTAAAAAAATATAAAAATCCACAAAGATTTTAGAAAAAAAATCATACATACATAATCACTGTCTTGAAATAGCTGACTGACATCATAAAAAAGGTCTTGTAAAAAGTATCTATAAAAATTAAGGCGAATCAAAAGAAATATAAAACCAGATATAGGAAATAAAATAACTGAAGTCTTTAGAAGTAGTGAAAATCACTCGCTAATTAATCTTATGCAATAAAACATATAATATTAACTTCTGTACACTTATTAAATTACACGAACAGCTATATGTGTGTGTGTGTAATCAATCTACATTTAATTTAAATCCTAATTAATTTTCTAAATTTTAACTTAAATTAGCCTATGCTATTCATAAAGATTCTTGTACTTCCTGATCCCATTCCTACATTTTATTTAATTGTTTCTAACAGGAGCTTAACAAAATTGTGGGCTCCAAGGTTTTCAGGACAAGGGATAAAAGTACTTAGTAGCTATGCTTGTTTTTAAAAAGATGGGATTCCCATGTCTAAGTCGACATATGACAAAGAAATCCCTCAAAATGAGAACAAAAATAAAGAACGTTTTTACATTGAGAATCAAAATCTCATGATAAAATCAGCGACCAACTCTCATGATAGTATTAGCGACAAAGACTGACGCACTTTTTCCTTGTACATAATATGCCCCCCGTTTAAAGTAAATCGAAAGTTTCGTCTTTTCGATCACGCATCTTCAGAAGCATATTTACACACACACACACACACATATATATATATATATATAACATGAAAGGATGGACATTATTATATTTAATTAAAAGAAATTTTCAGTTAGAGGCATGTGATAGGCGTTAGTATTATTGGGGTAATATTTTGTTGAAAATGCCTTATCTAAACGAAGATCCAAGTTTTCAATAAGATAATAATGGCTGTGTAATATTAAGGATCCATTACAATTGTCTTTAAAATGCAGGTGCAAACTATACATTGTACAAAAATGTCCTTACAGAATGTCTTAAACTCTATTTTATCATTTTCCTATTTCTTGTTATTCTTCGGCCATAACATTATGCACCTTAGTATGTATTCAAACACATGCATCGTGGTGTTGTATATGTAGAAAATAGCGTTTTAAATGTAGCGTTTGTTATTTCTCTCCAGACATAAGGTTTTAATGTTTATTTTACTGTTGTTTACCTAAGGATACTAGTATTAGTTTGGAGGATTATTTAATTATTTATTTTTTAATAATAGAGTTAGATAAAGAGGGTATAAAAAAGACACGCAAAAAAATTAATTTTGTGCTATTCCTTTTCGAGGGAAAAAATTTGCAAAATCTAATGAAAGAAATCATATTAAAATGCAAAGATAATAGTTTTAAAAAGACTATTTTATGTGCAGAAAACACCGTTATTCAAAATTGAGCAGAATTTAGGTGAAGTTATTGGAATTTTTCAATTTTCTTCTAATTAATTTCTTTACAAATACAGCAGTGTTTACATTATTGAAATTACCTTCAACATTTTTTCTTTAAGAGAAAAAATTAAATCCATAATGATAGTTAAAAATTAAAAGAATGTAATAAAGTAATACAAAATTAATCGTGATCGGCGTTGTCATAAATTACAATTTATATTGCGTTACACTTTATAAAACCTAAACTTTTTACTAGAATGCCAAATGCAGCATTTGACTTGCAGAATATGTGATTTAAAAATATTTGGAGGCCTCATGATAACTAATGGATTCCATTTTTTCTTATTTTTAAAATATTGTAATCTACAAAATATTCGGATTCCTATAATATCCTAATTTTGAGCTTTCCGAAAGATATATTTGTGTAATTATATCTGCTTTGATCTATGAACTGAAAAAAATGTGGAGCTTCACGAATGTAATTTAATATATGATTTCAATACTAAATTTGTAGATTTTCATATAATTTTGACTGAACTACATTCACAAGAAGTCAAAACAACTGACCAAGATAGTTACAAAACGCAAAGATTTATATGAGTCAGGTGTCTTGTTTCTGAATTTAAAGTAAAGATGTGTATGAAATTTTCAGGCACATCCCAGGTAGTAAATCCTGTTGTACAGAATTATACAATATTGTTCAATACTACATTATTTCATATAATATAATACAATGTTCTACAATATCGGGAATATTGTTCAATATCATACAATATTGTACAATATACGTGTACTACTAGGGATCTGCAAATGGGTGGAGAGTACCGGTATGTACATCCGCATACATAATCCATAATTCAAAAATACAACAAGTTAAATGAATTAAAGTTATTATATAACCTTGACACAAAACAATTTTACATTTTATTAAATTTTAGATTCAGTCTGTAGACAAAAGGTGTCCAAATTGCACTTTCTGGTTTTATATTGATACTACGAAGCCTAAAGTACTCTCATACAGGAATGAGAATCCGCTGTGTTCAAGATCTTGCTCAAGTTTATCCCGGACTGTTATTAAGGAATAGGCGATAAAGCTTGAAGAAAACTCTAAAAATTATGTTGCATAGCATTCATACATGAATACATGCATAACATTCTCATCATATATGCTTAATCGAATTGAACTGGTAATTCCGATGGAAGTTATGTCTGTATGAATTTAGCCAACGATAAATAAACTCAATATTCATTATTTAATAGCCTTGTTAAACGTCAATTTTAATACTAAACCGAAGGAAATATCGAGCAATGTATTGTTATTACCTGAGAATGCAAGTGTTCAAATAATGCATTCTCTGTTTATTATAACTACTCAAGTCGATTTTTTTAGGTTAAAATGGTTACTTCTAAATTGAAATGGACTTTCTAGTAAAAACCTTCACGAAAAGAAGCCCGGAAAAATATTTGTTGAATAATTAGTTAAGTATAAATCTGAATTAAGTTGCCTCTTTGACAGATATATTTGAATATCAAATATTTTTTGACAAAATGCATCGTCATAATGTATTGTTGAAACGAATTCTAAGTATTTTCGGGTAATTCAGATCAAGAAGTTTACTTTATTAAGTAAATTAAGAAATTCAGTGCTCAACAGGAATTCCAAGATGATGGTAATGTGAGTAGACGTTACAGCACAGGTCGCCTCTGAGTTACAACAACGAATAAGGACCGGTATTTGGCAGTTACTGCAAAAAGAAACAGACGGAGCACAGCATCAGACCTGATATGACAGTTTCAAGGCAGACCGTGTACAGCAGCTTATGACAGATTGGTCTGTGTGCTCACAGGTCTGTCAGATGTGCTCTATTTATTGCAACTCATTGTCGCTTGCAGTTACTCTGGAGTAGAGAGCATGGATTGTGGATGCCGCAACAGTGGGTCTGTGTAATGTTTGCCAACGAGTCCCTGTTTAGCTTGCAGTCATATGGTGAGCGCCTTTTACCCGTTACCACCAAGAGAACATCATTTAACCACACCGTTACGGTAATGCGGGATTGCTCATTTGGGGAGACTTTATTTTGGGTTCCAGAACTGAGCTACATGTTCAGATTGGAATTTTGATTGGCCAAATCTATGCGGACGTTATTCTGGAACCACAAGTACGTTAGTTTTTGGGTGTCATGGTATCATCATTTCTTATGGATGACAACGCCCGTCCTCATCGTGCAAACATCTTAAAGGAATGCCTTCGATAGGAGGTTATATGTATGGTCTGGCCAGCATTTTCCCCAGACTTGAATCCAGTAGAGCTTGTGTGGAACATGCCTAGCCGACGAGTTGCAGCCCTTCAGCCACCTCCTACATGTCAACCAGAATTTTGAAGAGCATTGCTTGATGAGTAGCGAAATATTTCCCAAGATCAAATCGATAATTTGATACTCAGCATGCCTAGAAGTTGCACGAACTTCATTGCATCACCCGAGAGACATGCTATGTATTAATTATCATACCAACTATGTCACGTTGGTTTTTATTAATAGGTTTTGTTTTTGTAATTTGCTTTAAAGAGCAATAAATCGCAATTGTTATTAATGATATTAAACATATATCATCTTTTTTCTTTACCTTTTGTTTAATAAATAGACTTTACTAATAAGTCATATTTGTTCTGCTTCTGACTCTTTCTTTCCCTGAACTTGCATTATCTTTAATTTATGGACATGAGTGTATTTTTTGACAAGTGGAACGTGTCGAATCTTTTTGTGGTAATAACTCTGACTACGTGAAGTATTTTTTTTTGCTAAATGTATATCCGTTTTTATTGCAGTCCTTTCCTGTTTAGTGATCTGTACTTCATATGTACGAATTCAGAGAATGAATTTAAACAAATCGTCCATTAATTTTTAATTTTGCATGTTGTTTCTTATGGCACTTGTCACAGACAAGTGCGCAGACGATGTCAGCGATTTCAAGTTGAGAATTTTCGGCGTCTTTTGTTTTTCAGCAGCACCATCTAAGTGGAAGAGTACGACTTTGCTACGCAACCACTCATGTGTCACGACTTTGATACAGAACCACTCATTTGCCACTCTTGCGCCACAACTTTACTACACAACCACTCTTGCGTCATGACTTTGCTACACAACCACTCATTTGCCACTCAAGCGTCACAACCTTTTTCTCGAGGCGGACTTCATTCATACATTACACTCACTCATTACAGATCATATTTCAAACCTGAATCAGAGAACGATCCAGTACCCAGAGTAGCCAATATTGTCTTGGCTTGGATGACTTTGCAGCCAAGACAGATTTATACGTACAGCAGCCGCCACACGTGCTGGGCCAGCGGGATTCGAGCTCACGGCCTACGAATCCTTCACCCTACCAAGCAGACTATCCTGGCCCAGAAGTTTCATCTACATAAAGGTTATTCTTTCCCTCAGTTATTAGTTGTTAATTATTGTAAGTTAATAAAACAAATAATATCGTGAGGTTCATGATCTGAATTTTCCTCGGAAAATAACAAGTGCTGTATCTTAGTTTTATGAAGCAATGTATTTATAGAGAAAGAGACAATCGATGCAGTTGAATTATATTTATTGTGTAGTTTAGAAATTGTATAAATTAATGCGATAATTGGGTTTAAAAGTGAGATTAACATGCTAATTTACAATTATCATGACCCATTTGATGAAGTGAAATGAAATAATCAATTCGCATCTAAGGAATGGTTATTCTTTCTCTCAGTTATTAGCTGTTAATCAGTTTAAGTTAATAAAACAAATATCATTATCTTCAGGTTCTTCAGCTCAACTTCTATCTGAAAATAACAAATGCTGTATTTTAGTTTTATAAAGAAATGTATATATAGAGAAAGAGACAATCGATGCAGTTGAATTCTTAATATTGTGTATTTAAAAATTGTGTGAAGTAATGCTATAATTGGGTTTAAATATGAGATTAACAGGCTTATTTACAATTATCATGACTCATTTTATGAAGGGAAATGCAATAATCAGATGTTGGAAAGTGATAGAATGCATTTTCATATTTTCTGCATTATAATATTCTGGAAAAAACAAATTTTGAATAGGATTTGACAAAATATAATTCAGATCAAATATTATTATAAACTCAATTTGCGAGGACTATGTATAAAAGGAAATTCATTCTATAAAGCCAGGAAATAGCATTTGAATCCAAACCGCCTAGACTTGCTCTTTCTCTGAAAGGAATAATTTTTTAGATGAGCTTGCTTGATGTCATGAAATCAAAAGTTCGAAATAGACATTTGAATCCCAACTGCATAGACTTGTTCTTTTTTTGAAATGAATAATTTTTTTTCAGATGAGCTTGTTTGATGCCATGAAATCCAAAGTTCGAATGTCGATCACTGGAGAGCCAAACGTAGAAAATGGACGGGCAAGGACAGGCTCTGTTTAAACGGTATCTCAATTTTTCCATTCTTTTCACATTTTTTCAGGATTAATTTCAACTATAAGATTTAATGACAATCAGACGGAGATTTCCTGTAAAACGAGAATATTTATATTCTTCACAAAGCATTTTCTTTATTCAGCTGTCCTTATATCAAGGAATTTTCTAATCCTTTTAACCCTTTATTTAATAGCGGTACTTGAAATTGCCATTTAAATCTAGCTTATATCTTTACTATATGATTATTTTTGCTTATAGTATTTTAAAGAACACGGAGAATGTAACTCAAATAACTTGAAGTTAATATAAGATAAAAGTAGGAATTAAAAATATTTAATTAATAATAAAATTAATTAAGTTATTTCTGTTAATTACATTTTTTGTCTTGGGTTCTCTGGGATGATTCTGCAAAAGAAACTAAGCTACTGTTGCAAAAATGAAGTTGAAAAATTAATGGCAACATAATTCGGTAAATAAATGGTTAATTTCTTTCGTAACATCGACGAAAAAACAGACCATTGAACTTTTTTTATTGGTACGTTTCAAATAATGTAAAAATCTTAGATAGAAAATGTCACAATTTCAGTTTTAGTATTGAAAGCAGAAAGCAGCTGGCCGAATTTCTCATACCTGCGAACGTCCTGTTTGCGGTTGGAAAATAGCCTTAAGTTGGTAAAATTTCAATGAAAATTGTAGCTTTTTGCATACTATCGTTCTTCTCCAAATGAATGATTTATATTTTTTATAATCATACTTTGAGTCCTTAAGAACAATGATAAGTGTGTGATTTCAATAATGAAAACTTAATTTACTTGGCTAATATCTTCGAAAAGAATGTCTTCATTCCCATTACATCTGACATAAGCACTAGCCTGGAAAAAATGTAAATAAATATGCCAATAGGTTTATTCGGCGCACTAATTGCCATATTATTGCTAATTAATTGTATAGATTTGGATTTTAGTGGATTTGGATTTTAATAGTGTAAAATTCAGACATGGCTATGCTGCACCAAATGTTTGGTGAATCTAATTGTACAGGGAATAGAATACATTATCTTCTCTACTCTTCAAATTTTATTCTTTTATATTTTATCTATTGTGTCTGTCCTTCCAAATTTCTTTGGAAGATATCCGCACCATTCTCTTACGGTCAAGTACTTAATATAAAAAGCAATATTTCCTTTCGATACCTAGCAACAATTTTGAAAGCACACCAATGACCTTATGGTCTAAGACTTTCAAACTTGTGGAACAACAATTGGGAAAGAAGGATTTTAGTATCGCTCACAAATTTCATTTGAATTAGCATTATTAAAACACTTGCTGACCGATTGGCAATTTATCAAATATTTGCTGCTGGCGGGTTCGTACAAAGAGAAACGCAAATGTAGGCCAAATCCCCCTAATAGTGTATCAAAGCAACCTCCTATTTTGAAGTTAAAATCAGACCCTTTCTGTCTAGGGAACCCAAGTGATTTATGAATTTGATTTATTAGACTTCATCAAGGGGATTAGCAACAGCAAAAATGTTTCAAGTACAGTGAAATCATTGAGTAAATTTCCCTATCAATGTTATGATAAATTAATGTTTAATAAATTATTTTCTAAAATAAGTGTTATGATAAATTAATGTTAAATAAATTAATTACTAGAATAAAAGTTATGATAAATTAATGTTAAATAAATTAATTACTAGAATAAATGTTATGATAAATTAATGTTAAATAAATTAATTACTAGAATAAATGTTATGATAAATTACCGTTCATAGCATTAAGGGCCCTAATTCAAGGATATGGATCATCAACTAGAAACTATGGAAAAATATATTGAACTGATTCATAAGTAAAACATTTCAGTAAGGGAATAACATAGTTTTACTAGCTTATAAATTCTAAACACAAAATGTAGGTGCTCAAACGATTTTTTTTTGTTTCAAATAAAATGAATAAAGACTTTATTTTTCTAAAATATTAATATTAACGAGATATAACCACACGATATCTTGCGTGTTCACAATTCAGAAAATTGAAGCTTACTTTTCATAAAATGAAACGCTCGCCTGCGACAATTACGGGGTCCAAGTTTCCTCTTTAAAAGTATCCGTCATTATATGTCGCACGGAACTGTCATTTGATATTCATAGCACATTTTACTCCGTCCCAGTGCTGGCAGAGAATTAAGTGCTTCTGAAAAGAGGTATTATTTTCTTCACCTGAAGTAAAATATTTCCACAGTTTTACTTTCACAAAAAATAGCGTTGGGCAAAATATAGTTAAAAAATAAATTGAACTACCGTTAAGTGAAAGGAAAACGGAATTCCAAGTACGTTTTAGAGATCATTTCATTAATACATATAATGCTAAATGCTCTTAAAACTAAAACTATAATTACATAGACGGAAAGGTGAATAGCATCTGATCCCGACTGGAGTTTAGTTTAGTTATATTAACGTCCCGTTGTAAAGCAACGCTAGGACTATTTTTAGGACAGACCTCGTAATTTTGAACCAGATGACGACCCCGACTAGAGATTGACATTAAAGCTATCGGTACAGCCAATTAGTTGGTTTTTTATTCACTGAATGTGAGAGGGCAGCCAATGAAAGATATGATATTAAAGTCATCGGTACAGCCAATTAATTGGTTTCTACACTGAATATGAGGGGGCGGCCAGTAAAAGATATATATTGGTTATATATATAGGCTATAGGCTAAAGATACACTGATGAGGAAAAAAATCCCAAAACCAAGAAAAAATTATTGTACAGTAATGAAATTTTAGGAATACATTTGTCTAGGTAACATATTTAATTGATTAAAGTTTCAAGGTAGAGCCATTGGCGAGAAGCGCTATTACAAATGTGAAATGTTGGTACATTAGTAACCGGTGTAACCACCAGAATTTTGAATGCAAGCATGCAAACGTGCATGCATTGTGTCGTACAAGTGTCGGATATCAGTTTGTAGGATGGAGTTCCATGCCTGTTGCACTTGGGCGGTCAATGCAGGGACGGTTAATGCTGGTTGTGGATGACGCTGGAGTTGTCGTCCAATGATGTCCCATACGTGCTCGATTGGAGAAAGATCTGGTGATCTAGCAGGCCAAGGCAATATGTCGACACTCTGTAGAGCATGTTGGGTTACAAAAGCGGTATGAGGGCGAGCGTTATCCTGTTGGAATACACCCTCCTTTAATGCTGTTCATGAATGGCAGCACAACAGGTTGTATCACTAGACGTACAAATTTGCAGTCAGGGTGCGTGGGATAACCACGAGAGTGCTCCTGCTATCATACGAAATTGCTCCCCAAACCATAACTCCAGGAGTAGGCTCTGTGTGTCTAGGCCTCAGACAGGTAACTAGCAGGCGTTCACCTGGCCTCCTTCTAACCAACAAACGGCCATCACTGACGCGACCAGGGCAGAACCGGCTTTCATCAGAAAACACAACAGATCTCCACTCCGTCCTCCAATGAGCTCTAGCTTGACACCACTCACGTCGCAAACGGCAGTGGTTTGGAGTCAGTGGAATGCACTGTATAGGGCGGCTGGCTCGGAGCTGTCCTTAAAGTAACCGATTTGTAACAGTTCATTGTGTCACTGGGGTGCCAACTGCAGCTCGAATTTCAGCTGCAGACGCAGTACTATTAGCCACAGCCATACGCCGAATACGACGGTCTTCCCACTCAGTAGTACCACGTGGCCGTCCGGAACCTGGTCTTCTTGAGGCAGTACCTTCCCTTGACCACTACCGTTAATACTCATGCCCAGTGGATACATTCCTGCCAAGTCTTTTAGCAATATCGAGGAAAGAAAACCCACCTTCTCTTAGCCCTACAATACGACCTCGTTCAAACTCAGTGAGCTGTTGATAATAGCTTCTTCTTCTCAGAGGCATCCTTGACTAACATTAACCCTCTACTTCAAATCTCAACTGTAAATAACGATCACGAACCTTACAGCACTTATTTAAAGCAAACCTCATTTGCATGTTCATAGTGTCGCTACTAGCGCCACACTTACGCGAGTAGCTCGAAATTTGAATCGACGTCATTTTTCAGATGTATAAGCACTCCTACCAAATTTCGTTTACCTAGCACAGCTCCTTCCTAGTGTTGGGATTTTTTTCCCCATCAGTGTATATATAGGCTATTCTATTCATTCCAGAAAATTACTTTTTTGTTTATTTTTATTTGATAGATTAATGCTGCTTTTTGGTTTGGTTTAGTTATATTTTTATTTAGTTATATTTTAGTTATATTAACATCCCTTTGTAAAGCAACACTTTGGGAAGGACCGCGTCATTTTGAACCTTGGTCAGATGGCGACGCCTCTCCACATCAGCAGGAGGACGTTTAGCCTGACAGATTTAGCTTGCAAGAGATCCTCTTAAACGGCGGTTCTTCGGTGGAGTCTCGAACCTTTGTTTCTGAAATCGAAACTTACCACCAGGCCACCACGGCCTTCTTTTTTTTGGAATTGATTGCTTGGAAATTCATGGATAACAAAGAGATAATTGATTTCGCATTCAAGTTTCAATTCTCGACATGGAGGGTGACTATGATTAAAATTACCCAATCCAGACTGCTCTAGTTGAAATATTTTTTGTTATTTCTTATAGAGCCATTGGACATGCCCGCTGTTAGGAAGGCAGCGATTTCAGTCCATAGGTCCGTCTCTTGTTTTGGTAGTGCCAACTAGGGTCAAGAGTAGGAGTTTGCCACTCACGCATCAATCATTCATAACCCCTTTTAATGGGAGGGTGCATTCACACATGGCACAGATGGAACAGAGGAAAGGCAACCACGCCCACACTGGGACTCGAACCCAGGGTCCCCAGATATCGGCGAAAACGCGCTCCCCTAGCGTATTTTGTTAATAGTATATACGTTATTTAGGTTGTGGGAAAAAGAGATGTGTATTAAGAATTAATCATTCAAATCCCGACCTCGAAGCTAAAAAGTAGCGCATCAAGAACAAAAAACACACATTTAAAACACCAAATTTATTTAATTACGTCATTTTCTCAAAGTACATTCCAGATACTTCAATCACGTGTTCAAAGAGTGTTAAAAAAGAATATTTCGAAAATATTATCGATGCAATCAGACAAGAGTATTTTAGATGCAGAATTTCCCGAATACAGCTTACAGACAAACTCATTAAAAATATATTTAAAGTTACTTTGAAGTACAAATTAACGTTATCTATTTGTCTTACTCGTATTCTTGTAATAATAATGAACTGCTTTTCTTAAATATTAACAAAAAAAATTCTTCAAATAAGTCATGGAACTATAATAGATGTAAAATCACTATTTTTTAAGCAGGAATATTCGATAACACTGCAGATAATAAATATTTTATAGTTTAATTATAATATTATTTTAAAACTCTATATAAAATTAATAGCTTCTTTTATTGGGGGAAGGGAGTGTAAATCACTTCAAAATTCTTAACTATACAAAACTGATAAAGGATTCACCAGTCTATTATTAGAAAAAATATGTGTTTTCGTGCGACATTTTCCGCCATCAACTTATACCTTTTCACAAATGAATATCTTTTGCTTAAATTTTTGTAGGCGGTAGTCAATAATTCACTCATTAGGCAATTGGACCTTTAATAACGCTAATGAGAGAATGGATTACACTTTCTTTTGGCGTTTTTAGCGATCTTTCTATCGGCCATAAATGGATTATTAAATATTCGCCCCATCTCGATGCTGCAAGAGATTTGCTTAGAAATCAGATAATAAGGACCGATTCCTAAATTGGCTTTTTTCTCCCAAATTTTCTCACGGCATCACAGGGGCGTTCCTGTAACCGTGCATTGTCTATAACCATCCACATCTAATACCACAACCTTGATAACAAGTCACCATTAAACTTTAGGCAATCAGTAGACATAGAAGATATTAAAAATTCTGATAACAACTCTGAGAGATGATGGAGCACATCTCAACGAACTTCCTCGAGATGGAAGAAAATACTATTTTTTACAAAGTATACTCAAAATTTCTCACGACATCATAGGATCATTCCTGCAACCGAGAGCATTGTCTATAGCCTTCCATATACAATACCACAACCTTGATAACGTGCCACCATTGAACTTTAGGCAATTAGTAGACGTATAAGGTATTAAAAATTCTGACATTAAAATTAAATTTACATCCACGAGATTTTTTATCGGTTATAAAATTAAGTCATTAGCTCATATTAAAAAATGTCTTCGTTTACAGTAGCGCAATAATATTGATTCTAATAATGGAAACAATTTTCTTCCACAGCAAATGATATAGAGCATTTTTTTTTCGTTGTAGTTCCATCAAACGCAACCCTGAGAGATGAAGAAACAATTACATCTCAATGAACTTCCTCAAGATGGAAGAACATAATTTTTGTACGAAGTATACCCAAATTTTTTAACGGCATCATAGGGGCATTCCTGCAACCAAGTACATTGTCTGTAATCTTCCATATCCAACACCACAACCTTGATAACATGCCACAATTAAACTTTAGGCAATCTGTAGAGATAGAAGATATTAAAAATTCTGATAAAATTTAATTTGCATCCGCGAGGTGTTTTATCGATTGGAAAAGTCATTAATTCATATTAAAAAATGTTGGAGTTTACAGTAGCGCAATAAAATTGACTCTAATAATGAAAACAATTTTCTTCCACAGCCAATTATATAGCACATTTTTTTTTCGTTGTAGTTTTATCAAGCATAACCCTGAGAGATGAAGGAGCAACTACATCTCAATGAGCTTCCTCAAGATGGAAGAAAGTAGAATCATCGACTGATGCATCGTTCGTCCAACTGATGCATAGGTCAGATACTTAGGAAGTCTTAAGCAAGACTCGAGGATCGAGTGGAGCTATAAAAAGCAGTTTAAGAACTTCTAGTTGATACACCAAAGAAATATCAGTTTTGTTGTAATGAAAAGTTTCTACAGAAAAGAAAAATAGCAAAGAGGGTAGTGTATCGAGATAGCAAAAAGTAGAATTATTTTAAGAATTTTAATATTTAGCGCAAGTATTTTATCTAAGGAAGTTATAGTCCAATCTTGAATTCCTCGATTTCTTGTTGCTAAATGAATACATCATTATATACTGGAAAACAAAACATTGTATTAATGGTTGTTAACTGATTGTTTAATTCTATATTTATATAATGTTAGCTTCCGAGTTTCTGTAAAAATATTGGAAAAAAGGCTCTATAGTGAAAGTAGTCCTTCCATGGGCAAAGAATATTTTAGTTTACAATTATTTCGCATTGATTTTTATTAAGAGAATTTGCATAATGATTTAAATTAAACAAAGTGCTTAAGAATCACCAGGGACGAAATATAAGCTCGATCAAAACCGAATTTTACTCACGTTATCTCTTCTTCGATGTCAGATGGAAAAAATGATTCAAAATTTCGTTGATAGTAGAAAATGGCTCTACGGTAATTCCTACCAGTGATCTATCTACCTAAAATTAAGGAAATTTGAAATTGTCTACCTATATAACACGAGTATAAAATAATTTTTGATTAAACTACGATGTCAGTGTTTGAGCTCCAAATTTTTTAACAGACAGTCAAAGGCATTTAGGTATTTAATAGATTTGGGTCGAGGTCTCTTACTATTACAAACCCTCCGCGCTTTGACGAAATTGGATGTTTTGCAGTGAAACCTATACGGGACCTCACACCAACTGAAGTACTAGCAGCTGCAGAGATTGCGGCTGCTGCTGTTGGAAAAGAAAGACACATGATAGCGTTTATACATATGCATTTTAATAGCTTATCATTTTTTCTTAATAGAAGGTATTGCAAATACATTCTCAAAAATAAACAACCTATTTACCTAATTCACTCTGGTCTATTTCTTCTGATTTCGGTATATGCATACATATATGTATCGATATATAGATGTACAGATATTTGTAAAAATTTAATAATGATTTTTTTAGTTCAAAAAAGAAATATTTTATTAACTGGTATTTGTTTCATTATGAAGAAAAGTGAAAATAAATTTTTACTCATAAATATAGTTTCTCAGCAAAACATCTCAAGATTGATATATTAAAATTGCTTTAAAATTTTTTTCTCTTTCAGGTCCATTTCAAAATTTGATGAAAGATAAAATTCATTCAAAAATATTTTTGTAATTCCAATGGAATTTTAAGAGACAGTATTTAATTAAAATTCGCTATCAAAAATGCCACTGTCAAACTGCAATTGATCTGGAAGACTTGACACTAAACATTAGTAAAACACAAAACCTGAGCAAATTGCAGATGAAATCGATTTTACCGTTTCAACTATTTTTAAATTTCCTTCATTCCACAATTAATCCTTTATTAATTCAAGGTCTATTATTTTAGCACCTCCATGCATATAAATGTATAAATATACATAAAATCAGATACTTTTTTGTATGTAATTGAATAAAATATCCCTCTAAATTCTACATATTAATGTTTGAAAACTGTTATATTCTGCCACCCATGGAAGGATGAAAAACCTTTTCTGAGATATCTATATCATGTTAATGAAGATATAGAAATTCTTCACTAGATTATATGTCTACAAATGACAATCTATGGAACATTCAAAGTTTGTATATAATATGTTCTTTAAGAAGTTGTCTTTAGATTCTTTCATAAACTGCTTTTAGTCTCTAATTATAGAGTGAGGATTTCATTATTTCACAAAGTAAATTCTGAAAAGGCCGTTTTAAATATATTACCGTTAGAGAATGTAAAATGCAGGATGATATCTACACATAATGGCACTAGAGCTAAAATGACGTCGAAAAAGTAGTTAGTATAAAATACTCATTACTTCAAAAAATAGAACAAATGCACTGGTTAAATGAAGCAAAACAGCAGAATATTTATGCTGGTGAATGAAGTTTTAAAGGAAAGATTTCGGTTCAAGCTTTACTTATTGTAATTTTAATTGCGAATCTTTATAAAAATCTTGAAATCTCTTCAACAGATCAAACTACAGTATTATATCTTAAAGAATGTAGAGTGTTATCTTTTAGAAAATAAAAATCCCAAAATAAAACGTGTCATAAATTTCTTTGTAAATGTTTTCTATATAGAAAATATGAACACTCGAAGGAGTCATTTACATTTTGAATTTGTTCTGAAATGCTTTTATGACCTGTTTTTTTTTTCTTCATTTATATATATATATATATATATTTATATTTATATTTATTTATATATATATATATATATATATATATATATATATATATATATATATATGAATTTTGTTCTCTATTCCACATTCCAACATAATTTTCATCAATTCCATTCTTTCTGTCGGCATTTCTTATTAAACGCTATTCCAACCTTACAAATTCAATATGAAAATTGAGCTATCACATATATTTTTTATCATTTTAGAGATTACGATTCCTTAGAATAAATTTGTAATTATTTTAGAGAAGACTTCAATGATAACTTTGATAAATCATAAAAAATGTGCTCTGGTTATGCTTTGGTAAATGGTGTGACGACCGGGAATCGTGTGCAAAGTGGTTAGAGATTAGTTACTATGAGTTTGCCTCTATGATCCCCTTATTCATCTCGATTGGAATTTTTTTCCTTGGATTATTGAAAGGTTCCGTGTGATATATCTCCATAGAGACTCAAACAAAATCTCATCATCTGAACGTCTGTTGCTATTGAAGATATTAGAAACATTTCCGTCATTCATGAGCTGAAAGCATATGTTCGTGTTGTTAGTCGACTGTTTGGGCAATTGCTGTAAAAACAGCACTCATTAAATTCATTTTCATTTTGTGTTTCAACACATTCCTCATTTTTTAACACGTTGATTGCCAACTACGAGATAACTTGTAGATTGTGTTCTTTTCTAGGACCAAACCATCTGTGTTATTAGATGACACCTTCTCTACTACAGTTAAAAGATAGCAAAGAAGGGGTCCTCTAATTAGGTAGATGGTCCTGATATCAGGCGAGGGAAGAGGCAGTGAACCTGTTAATAATTCCTTAGCATTTGAACAATCTTATCTTCAAGTACTCATTTTGTTACAAAATTATATTTTTGCTCATTTTCGAAAATCAATCTTCGAAAATCAATTTTCGAAATGCTTTCCGTACAATCTGTATGAGTTAATAGAGAGGAATACATTAAGGTAGAAAGCTATTAAAAATAATTTTAAAATTATTTTTAAAGAAATCTGAAATTGAAAATATGAGATTAGAAAAAAGATATACCGACGTGGCTATTTCAAACTGACTCCAGTATAAAAAACGAAAAATAAATGTATAAAAATTATTTTAAACACAATAAGTTATGAGAATTATATTGTAGAATAAATAAAATGAATGAAAAATAATTATAATTTGAAGAATTATCTATATATTTTATCTAAAAAATTACTACTGAATTACTCTTGATTGTTATTAAAATAACTTCGAGAACAGTTATTTTGCAAACTCCTACGGGTAAAAAAAAGGAACAAGAATACAGAATAAAATGAATTTTTGCCAAAAGAATTATAGATATTTACATTATTTTTAAGTTAAAAGTAAAGAATTAAATAGAAACGTACATATTTACAAAGCAGAAACTTTTAACAAAACAGAGAATGAAACATAAAAAAAAATGCTGCTTTTTTTCGTGAATAAACGAAAACGACTTAACATTTTGACTGCAAATGTAGAGAAGCCTTCATTATTCTGTCTGATTTGGACACTTGCAAGTACAAAAGCCCCAATTATCCAACAGCCAACCGGCAATAGATACATTCACTCTTCTGGTAAATCCCCACATTAAAATCTCATGCATCAAGGCACATGTAGGTTATGACGGGAATGAGGCGATATATAAAGTAGCCAAAACAGCGGCTCAGAATATAATGAAGCTTCCAAGATGTCATCTGAAGAACATCCACCAAACCGAGATGATGTCAAGAGGAATGGGAAGAAAGCGAAACAGGCCAGTCCACATTCCACATAATACCGAAAGTGTCTCTCAACGCGACCAACTGGAACAGAACGGAAGTCCTTTTCTTCTCTGGACACGACCCATTCCCAACATACATACACAGTAATTTCAAGCCAGAATTCAAAATGCATATGGATGCAGACAGATATTAAGGCCACCATTTTAGTATAGTTTAGATATTCATTAGACATATAACACGTTTTATGATTTCAAACAACTTTGTTTTTTAACTGCATTTAATTAACTGTTTCTTTCGGAGAGCTATTTTTGATCTTTTGGGCACGAAAAAAATTACTTCAAATATATTTTTCTTATCTCAGCAACTTTTAATTTGTGTTAATGATATTTTAAAACTGAGATGCGTTTTCCCCCCCCCTAAACTATGAAATGTTTTTCGCCATGATTTTTTTTTTCCTTTCCTATATAAAGGTTAAAAAAAATAGGAAGGTAGGTAGAAAAAAAAATGTGAAAACAATAGTTATGAATAGTTATTTTGGAGATATAGAAATTTTACGTAACAGGACAACTGATCTATAAAAACTAATTAGAAATTATGTATTTTTATTTCATGGTAATTTTATTCTTTTGAAATTTGACTTTCTTTCAATACAGTAAATAAACAATCTCAATTTCTGTTCTTTTATTAAAAGCTTAAAAATAACTTTCAAACTATAGTCTTTGAATCAGTATAAGGGATCTTCATTTTATATTTGTATCTGCGATTTTCTAAATTCAGATATTTAATTGTAATAGCTTTTTTGTGAAGAGCAATGATTACTCGCGAGTATTAGTTTTAAGGAATTTTGGGTGAATTACTTTAAGGAAACAATTGCTTTTTTTAAAGTGCAAAACAGATTAAAAAGTTTTGAACTCAAATAAATGCAAGATTACCACTTTTTAATCGTCATGCTCCCATTATCTTAATAAATTGATATGTTAAAATTAATCAAATGTATTATTTTGCTGCTAGTTTAATAGTAACGTTTTCCTGGTCAAAATTATAAAAAGAAATCCTAAGAATTTGGAAAAATATTTAAAAAGCCTTATTAGATTTTTTTTAAATATGTAATGCTGAGAATCTTTCTTCGAATATTAACTAAAAGTAGTTAAAAAAGAATTCAAATTATGTATTCAGCATCATAAAAATTAACCTCAAGGATTTCTTATGAACAATTATTCCTAAACTATACAAAGGATCTGAATTATTTAAAAGAAATTATTTCAATAATAATTTCAAAACTTTGATACTTCGTTCAGATGCTTTAAATTTTATAAATTTCAATGTACTTTGGAGTTAAGTTTTTGTTTCAAGGCTAACATTTCAAAATTATTATAATATTACTAAACAGCTGTGACTTTTAAATGAAGTATTAACTCGAGAATTTCCAGCCAAAAATAATCGCTGCATTCTGAAAAATAAAACGTATTCTTAAAGAGTCTACTACTTCTTTTTGTAAGAGCATTCAAAGAAGTTCGTCAAACTCTTCTATGAATCAAATTCATTCTATTCTATTTATTTAATGCTTTTCTATAACGTGCCGTTCGTAACTAATAACTCTTTAAAAATTCTTTTTTTTTTTTTTTTTTTTTTTTTGCCGATATCGGGTTATAGTTAGAGGGGATAATATTTGCAATTGCAACTTTTGCCTACTCATTTTTTCTAGCAGGTATTTCTTTTCTCCAATTACTACTGTGAACCAAATTCATTTTATTCCATTTATTTTATTCATTCGTATCTAATAACTCTTTAAAATTCTTTTTTTTTCTGTCGATATCAGGTTATAATTAGAGCGAAAAATATTTTCAGTTGCGACTTTTGTCTCCCCATTTTTCATAGCAAGTATTTCTTGCGTTCCTCTTTTCGAGAGGAAAAAAACAAACAAACCAAAAATCAGCATATCCAAAAATAAAGCAGCCTGCCTGCTATTAACCTTTCGAAATCTCGTCCTGCGATAATGCGGCGTCCTTTTAGTAATTAGTCCTTCCTTTGGCGATACAAATTGGCGCCTCATTTCCTGACCTGAGATCGTTTAGCTTCCTACCGGTTGTAAAGATTCAGTCGAGTGCGCTGCAGTTAACGATGAGAAAATGTCGGATAATAGGGTTAAAAATGCATTTTGTTCTCCGAAGTCTTTTTGGATGAAGTCCTTTCATTTGCCGTGCCCATTATAACAATACGGGCACTCGGAACAATTTTTATGGAGTTTCTTTCCAGGCAACTTCGTTAAATAGCAAATAATTTGTCAAGCAGAAATAATTCCTTTCATATTTATTTTCGTTGGAAGCTCAAAGCACTTAAAATTTTACAATAGATAAATTGTTTTACAGTATTGAAGGTTATTATAATCTATGTAATGTGTATATTTCTATATATTTAAGGTATCAGTCTACGTTCGAAGAAAAAAAATTGATTTTTTAAAAAGAGTTTAAAACAGAAAGAAAAACTCTTTTAAAAAGAGTTTAAAATTAAGACATTTTATAAAGAGTTTTTTTAAAGAATTTTAGAGAGATGTTTTGTTAATTATGATACAAAGTATTATAAATACAATAATTTTTTTGAAAATATATTTTGAGAAATAGGAAAATTTATAGTGAATGTTGATAAAATTGAACCAAAATGGTTAGCAATCTATACAAAATTATAATGCAGGAATCCTAGTTTTTATCTACACGAGTTATAGTATAAAATGTTGAATGAAATGAGCCAAAATCTAAGAAAAACTGAAACGCAAAGAAGTTGCGAGTGAAAATATACGTGTAAATGCATTTTTTCCATAAATTTTAAACTTCATTTTTTAAAAACACCTATAAATGAAAATTATTTTACCAACAACATAACTTAAGGTTCATTTCATTTCCCATATTATTTAAAACACACGCTGACATTTTTATTGAAATACCTCTATCAGTTTTGGAGATAAGAGGTTAAAGGGGAATTTTTATGAAAATTAAAGTTTTGAAAAAATTGAAGACAAATTTTAACTGAAAAATGTGTCTTTTCTAAAATTCTCCTGGATAATAGACCAGGCTTTCCTTTCCTTTGAAAAGATAAACTTTTTTGGAAGGAGGAAAGTCTGAACTACAAGAAATAACAATACGAATATAAATTGCAATATGGTTGATAACCAGTGTTTTTTACGTAGTCGGATACCTTAAGATAAATTGTAAAATGAAGGAACCAATTCCTGGCTCCAAAAATTTGTCCTATTTTACCAAATTTTATTTTTTATGAAAACTCCTTAAATTTTTATCAATGGTCGAAATTTTTAAAATCGTCAAATTTTTATTAATGTCCTTCCAGTTTTCAGAGGAATCTCAAACACACTATTTCATTTTCAATTCATTGTGAGAGATCAACCATGAAACAGTCTCCCAGTCACAACCGCAATACATATTTCGCCAATTTTTACTTCATATATAGGAGTATGATTCCTTGAGGCGTCATCCATTTGCTCTCTATGTGCCAAGATTCTCCATTTGCCAGAATTCCAAAACAAGACTCTGCTAGAATCGCAGTTTCAATATCTGGACTGATTTCGCCATTTTGCAAATACAATGAAATTGGTTTCCTTACAATTTTATTACACAAAAACAAGAATTTCTTACGTTGTTAATGCAAGTATAATTTAAAATTTTTTATGTCGTGATAATGTTAGAATTTTTGAAAAATAAAGATCCTGTCACACAGTTATAAAGACCGATCTCCTGTAACTACCAGATCGGATTAATACTGTCACTTCCTTAACCCCCGGTCACACATACCTTCCTGTATTTGAAAAAGAAGCACAGAGGTGGTCTCATTGTCCCCAAATCAAGTGGTGTGTTAAAAGATTAATTGAGAGAAGAAATAAAACTACAATGGTTTGACAGATGGTATATGTCCAAAAAAGGAAGAGTCACTTTCGACTTTATTCCTAATCCGGAAATAAAAATAAGAAGATACCAACCACTTATAATCCAAATAATATCTAGACATGGGATATGTCCTGCATATTTCCAAAGATTTGGAAGAACGCAGGAAAATAAATGCATTTTTGGAGAAATGGGTACGGTTGACCACTATTTAATGAAATGTATGGAGATCTCAGAGTTAAGGAAAGACCTGAAGATTGTAAATAAGGATTTAACTACAGTACTGATGGTACCAGGTCATCTCAAAACCCTGAAGGATATGATGTTAAAGATGGATAGTTTCATTCCAAATGTTTGAGAGTGTGCAGATGGGGAGAAAGACAGCTATTTACTACCCAGAAAGAAATGTTAATTTGACTGATCGGTTAATGTAAGGTTTGACAATACTTATTCAGCAGCCGACCATCACAAATCCTGTAGAAACTGCTACATCAAGTGGTGGCGGGGTGGTCGGCTGTATACAAGAAGAAGTGGTGATCTGATTCAGTCAACAGAAGATCGTCATAACTTTACTGAAAAACAGTAATTGATAAATTCCTGGTATATAAACCAAGATAGTGCAGCATTATTTTTCTGTTCACACAGAATGTTTTTTTCTTCCAAGAGTCGAATTATATTAATCTATTTAAATAAAAATGAATGTTTGTATGTCTCTGATGAGCTGCCGTACCGCTCATCCGATTCCTATAAAACTTCGTCTACTTATAACTGGCTGTTACGGATTGGTTATAGGCACAATATACTCATCTAAAATATAAAAAAATATTTTCGGATTTATTTACCTCATCTACGTATTAACCATGGATTAACCGCCAAATAACTCGCCAAAAAGACACAACAGATTCAGTAAAGATGCTAAATTCAAGCTAGATTTTAATATTTTATAGCTATTGTATGTAAATGCTATGCAATTTTTTCTCTCAGGTAATAGCTTTATTAGAGAGTGTGCGAGAAAGATTTAGGGGAACAAATCCTATAGGTTTGAAATTTTAACTAAATATTCAATACAGCAAAATCTCCTTATTCCTGGTTCCTTTATCCGCGTTTTCACTATTCGCGGATTTAAAAAATGCGACCTAATTCCTTTATTCGCGTATCTAATAAGTTCATACATAATAATACAAGGATTCTGATAGGTATCCAACCCAATATCCTTTGTAAATGCCGTCAAATGGACTAATAAAAATGTAATAGATCTTATTACAGCTTTGTCTAAAGTATGTTGTTGAATGTCAACTGCAAACATAGCCGAAATCGCGAATGGAATAGGACGAGATGGGTTCGAACAGATAGAATCAAGTGACATTCAGGAATTTCTGGACTCTCAAGACGAAGATCTGACTGAAACCAACTTGGAGGAAATGTTAAATTTACGGCCCATTGAAGAAGAGGCTTCAACAAGCACTGCAAAAATGACATTTAATTTGAAAAATCCTAGTGAAGGTTTAAGAATGGCAAATGATCTTTGCGATTTCTTTATGAACATTGATCCGTCTATGGAACGAAGTCTTATTTTTAAGAAGCAAATTGCTAATGCGACTGTTGCGTATCAGTCTGAATTGAAGCAGCTTTTGAAAACTGACAAGCAAGAGAAAATTACAAAATTCTTCAAACTATTACCTAAGCTTAAGATAATTAATCAAAATGTTCAAAAACTTCAATTAAATTTATATATATATATATATATATATATATATATATATATATTGTCACCTAGGAACGTATCCCCTATAATCCCATATAAATGACCATTCCGTATTGACGGTTTCTGTATTCGCGGCATATTTATGGAACATATACCTCGCGAATAAAGAGCTTTTACTGTATAATTTTGGCGTGTTTTTTTTCCAGTAACTTCTGTAATTATTAATTTTACTCAATCTTAGTTTTCAATAAATTATCTTTTCAATTATATTATAGATTATATAGAATAAATATATTTTCTTTGTTTAATTAATTTTAAATGAAAATAATTTAATCACATTTTTTAATATTAAACTTGCGAATTCGAAACAAATCTTAAACGAATCAAGAGACACAATAAGTCATTTCTTTCATTACCATTCTTAAAGAACACCAAGCTTTACAATTATAAAAAATACTCATATCTAATATATAAGAATGAATATTTGTTTGTAGAATAGAATATTAAATATAGAATAAATCCTATTTGTGCTTCTCCTTTCTATATCAATTTCAATTTCCATGATTTCTTCTTCGGCGGCAAAGCACCAGGTATCAGCTAGTTTTTTTAATATATATAAAGTTTATTTTTATGAAAAAAAAATTATATATTTTCAAAAATTGTTCCGAATTTTATTTGATTTTTGGTGAAACTCTTTTGACATTTTCTGATCTGCTTAATTATTTTAGCTTATAAATGAATTGACCACAATACACCCTTCCTTACTTCTTAACACTATACAGAAAAATATTGAATATTTTCAAACCTCTTGTGATTGCTGGGAATTATTTTTCATTATTCAGCAAAAGAATGTAAAACAAATTAATTCATAGGACTATGTATCATTCTTCATCAACTTATGATCCTTATTTCCTTTCTATTTATCTAACATAACTAAACATGCACTCCAAAGTGGCCAAAAAAATCCTGTCCTCCTT
>JAPMOQ010032170.1:0-26670 GCA_026543055.1 Argiope trifasciata | reverse complement strand
GTAGTGAATGTAATTTAATTATATACCTTAAACAATTTTTCCCCCCCAGAATTACAAGTTTTAAGTACAGAATAGAGAAAAAAGTCAAAAATTGTTTTTTTTTTCTCTATAATTTTTTTTAATTTCAACCCTCATATATTTTTCTCCTATCTGGAGACTTCAAATGATGTTTCCTTTGCAATTTTAGTTAACAGACTCTATCAAAAAACCTAAATTAAAATTGGATTTAAATATCTATAAGTAAAAAATATATAATTTTAAATGATAAATCCTTACCAGGATCTGGATCACGTATAGCACTCTTGAGCAGTCCTCGGCAATCTTCTGAGGAATAAGGTGATATGACCTTGAGTCCAGGACAATTGGCATACCAAGCTGCAAAGCACTGTGAGTGCTGGGCTGCCACACCTGAAGCAGCTCCATTAGGTCCTCGAAAAACTATTGGAACATTAATCTGAAATGCAACAATAAAAATCATTTCTGGAAAAATGCTATTAAAGCTAAACAAAAGTGTTAGAGGTAAGTGTAAATAAACTCTCAAAGCTCTAATTAAGTTTTGGGGTCATTTTTAAAGCATTGTATCAAATTAATGCAATTTCTAAAACAAGGACGGAATGCACCAAAAATCACTTCAAAAACTAAATTAAAACTTCTATTTAAAAAAAGAGGAAACTTTTTTTTTCTGGAACCAAAAAATTAACTCAGAAAAATAAAACTATTTCTGATGTGCGAGTAAAATTATATTTCAGTTGCTCCAGATTTTTTTTTTAACCATTTCCATGAACTTGTTAAATAATTATGAAGCAGAAAACAAAAATTTATAACTGGTAAAAATAACTATAGTTTATAAAATAATTGTGATTTATTTTTATCTAATTAATAAATAAATCTTGCAGTTGTTATTTCAAATTCATAACAACTATATCAGATATTGAAATAGGGCAACCAAATGTTTATCATAGACCATTTGTGAAATAAATTTTAATTCTAATGCTCTTAAAACATTTTAATAAAAAAGCTAAGGAACTTTTATCTTTAAAATTCGACTAGCACATAGTCAGTGACACATTTCTTCTCATATCTGGTGGGGAGAAAACTGTATATGAATATTAAAAAACAAGGTAACATACTTAAAAACTAATAAAAGAAGAATAACGAATTTTATAATTTATAAAATACTGCACTGTGAAATTTTAAAATATGTTCATAAAAACAATGGAATTCTGTCAAAAAAAAAGTAATATTATCAATATTAACATTAAACTATTTTATAATCGATATTGAAACTGCCCTCTTCTGAATACATGATCTCTTAAAAATAATAGATAATTTGTAAATGAACATTTGACTATAAGTAAGCTGTTACTCTTTGAATAAAGTTTAAATCTCACCTTTCCAGCTGACATGTAGAATGTCTTTGCAGCAGAATTGATGATGTGATCAATGGCTTGCATGGAGAAGTTAAAGGTCATAAACTCACAAACAGGTCGCAACCCCGCCTTCAAGAAATAATATTAAACTATTAAGTATACAAAAATGGCAGTATTTGGAGGTAGCTGTTTGGTTTGAGAGTTTCCACTCACCAGAGCAGCTCCAACGGCAATGCCAGCAAATCCAATCTAAAAAAGGGAAGAAATCGTTTACATTTTATAAACAATATGAATAATTTAATAATGAAAATTATTATTGACTAAAAATAGAACATTACAAAAATTTTTAATTACATAGGCATTTAAAAAAAATGATAACACTAATTAACAAAAGTGACAAAATTAGTTTATATTAAGGTTTGATATGTTTAATATTTTATTTTGTGATAATTCTGGAACATCGAAGACTGTGGAAAGTAAGAAATATTGATAAAGTATATAAGGTTAATAAATTTAACATGAAATCAATATTTTGGTTTTTATTGCAGAACTCTGTTGTGATTGTCCCCTTCCCCTATAGGGAATATACAAAAAAGCATTTTTTTTCCAATTTCTCTAAAAAATGGATTCTAGATGACAGCAGGCTATTATTGATGATGAATCAAAAAATTGTGAACATCTATGTGAAATAAAAATTTTCAAAATCTTTGCATGGTTGTTAAAGACTGTGGAATGTTGTCACGGTTTTTTCCTCATAGGCAATGGAAGTAGTAGAATGGAAGTAAAGTAGTGCAGCAAATTATGTTATTCAAAATATTTAATTCCTTCAAAGGCACTAATGAGATGTGTGTTTAGGTACAGTTTTTGAACAATTTTGGTACAGTTCAGTTTTAGCTGAGATTTAAAAAAAAGCACCAAGAAATTTTTTTCCAAATTATAAAAAAAACTCAAGTGCATTGTTATTTATTATGAAAACATTTTGAACCTGTGACTGACATGCTACATAGTTTGATTACTGAAATCAGAAATTTTTTTTCTATTCATTTTTTGGTTGCAGTTTTAAATGATAAGCATCTAAAATTTATTCAACATGGAAAGGGGAGGGGATAGTTGTTTAGTTTAGAAGATAATTGATGCATTCAGATTTTGTAATATTTCTAAACAAGTGTGAGTAAGAATATAATTTGATTTCATAAGAAATGCAATAAAATTGGCATTTTTTTTTTCTTTCCAAACCTATAAAGTAACCATAATTAGAGAAGTTCAAAATACTATTTTATATAAAATAAGATAGAGTTTCTTTATACCAATAGCTTATTCAATTTATATTGTACTTCATAGATAAATATGATTACACTAAGAAGTATAGATTAATGGTTTCACACAAATATTTAAATAAGATAGCCAATGTTTTAAAAAACTTACTTCTGTGATAGGTGTATCAATAACTCTTTTATCGCCATATTTTTTCCACAGACCTCTGCTAACCTGAAATAGAAATGTTGAAAATAAAATATTAGCAGAAATGCAAAAAATATATTTAAAAATCATTTATCAAGCAATCAATAAGTTACCATGTAAAAGTATAATTCTCTAAAGTCTATAAAAGAGATTTTCAAAAATTATTAAATAGCATTTGAAAAGAAAGCATTGAGAACAACTAATTTGCAAAGTAAGTGCTTTTTCACTTTAAAAAATTTGCAAAGCTAACAATATATTATAACTAATTTTATATGATGAAGGATTCAAAATTAATCTCTCTTATTTAATTAATTATTTTCAGATATTGATTAAAATTTGTTTGTCTTAAATTAATATTGACCTATAAATCTATAAAAGACTATTAATCTTAAAAGACATATTCATAAACAAAATTTTAAAATTTTGTGCAAAATTGATAACTATTCAGCAGTTATAACAATCAACATGGAAATAATTAGTATTTGAGAGTCAGTCACTATCATAACAGAGAAAAAAAAGTAGTAGTTCTTCACTGTGCAAATTTATGAAATTTTACAAGGGAAAAAAATAAGCACAACTGTACCTTTGATAATATTATAAAACAAATAATCAGCAATACAAAAAATGCGAATATGAATAAAACGATCATTAAAATCAATAGATAATCTTGCTGAAAACTCTTGCTCAGCAAATGAATTTTCTGCCACTTTATGTAATTAATTAGGCTAATTAATAGCAAATCAATGGGAAAATGATTGTCTGTGCAAATATAAGCACAAAGGATTTGTTTAAATTGGATTTGAAGTTTTTAGTATTGTTCTAATATCATCAGTGTATATTACTTGTGACTCAATGGAATAATTTAAAATGAAAGGTAAGTAAGCATTTGGAACACATTTTAGTTGAAATAAAATTTATTTTAAAAAATACTCAAGAAATCTATCCAGCAGTAATGACTTACTTTATATGCACCGTCATACATAGCTACTTCCTCCCCTAGCAAGAACACTCTCTCATCACGTTCCATCTCCTCATCCATAGCAGTATTAAGAGCATCCCGCACCATTACCTGAAATAAAGAAATTCATTTTTATAATATAAGAAAAATCCTTTTAAAAAGAAGCCTTAACATATATGCAATAAAATAATTTGTTAATTATTAATATTTGTTAATTAACAAAGTTGTTAATTCATCATGGAACAATTTAAAAAGATGTGAAAAAAGCAAATGCTAAAAATGTTACAGGATGTAAACAAAGTGAATAGTAAAAAAAATCGATTAAAAAAAATTCCTTTTATTTATATAAAATCAGTAAGATTTGTTCCATCCTTTTATATAATTTCAATATTTAGAAAATATTCATGCTTCAATTAATTAAATTGTACCTCAAATAAAAAGAAATGCCATCTAAGACAAATACAATTATATTTATTTGTAACTACTGTATTTATTCAATTATTTTCATTGTGTTATTTTTGTCAGTAACTGAAATAAAAACTTATTTTCTGATCGATTCTTTTAAAGGGAAAATCTAAGAAAAGGCTCTCATGCTCTTCAAATTTCTCAAGGTACAGTACATTAAACTGAAATTGTAAAAATACAGCAAGAAACTGAGCTTTTTGCAGAGGTGTCCCAAAGTTATTCCATTTGAAAAAAATCTTTTAAATTAGAAAACATTTGAAAAAATACTCATGACTCATTTTCTGAAAGTTAAGCACAACACACTTGGATTTTTCGAAAAAACCTTTATTTCCCCCCTTTGTTCATAGCAAAGCTTTGCTCAAGAGATAAAGATTTGAAAAGTTACCCTAAATACTTCTAAAAACATATTCAATTACTATTTCATTTCTTTGACAGATCATGTTTTTAAACAATAAACAAAAAATAAATCAAATAAACAAAATGTTACACAAAATGCAAGAGGCATTTAAAATATCAAAAACAATTTTATAAGTTTTTTTTTAATAGAATTCATTAATATTTGAATGCCTAATTGCATCAGTCATTAACATTATCTCTACTATCTAAAATTTCCTTTAAACCTTCAGCTAACTATTATTTCCAAGTATGATTTATTTCACATTGTAATAATAAAAAAGGGAATTTTGATGGTTTTACAGGCTTTTAGTACATCATTTAGAGACCTGAAATAGTGAAAATTAATTTCTCATTAGCTTGATAACAACTGTAAAAGTTTTCAAAAAATATCAACTTTATAAATTAAAATGTGTTCAAAGGTATTAAAATCAATAACTTTATTCTGCAAAATTAACACAAAACTATCTTTTCATTATTTTCTTTAGCTGTGTATACTACTATCAAGTATTGAGATAATGTTTCATTAAATTTCTATTGAAATACACAAAAGAAAAACTTTTTAGAAATTATAAGAAAAACTTTTAATTAATCATAGAAAACTTACTATGAAATAAAATGAAAGAAAAAATTCTTTTACCTGTGCAGATCGACGATTAGAAGTGGAAAATGATGCCACAGGAAATACCTGGTAATAAAAGAATCATACAAATTATAAACAAAAGAAATTTAGTAAGGTTTTTTTTTCTGATAGTACTTAAAAATACTTGTATTTTTTAATATCAAAAAGTTAAGAAAATTCATAAATTATGCAACTATATAAATAAAATCAATACTATGATTCAGCTTTTCAGGTTAATATCTTGGCTGACAAAGAAAAAAATATTTGACAACACATAAAATTATTCACTGATTCTTAAATATTAGTCTCTTAACCAACAATTAGGTGTAAGCAAGATTTTATCCTTTTTATATTATTGTTCACTGGCAGTGTTTCAATTAACTTTTAGTTATTTTTCTTACATTTTTAATAAATTTAAAAAATCTGAAATTTATTGCAAGAAAATAATTATGAAAATTGCAAATTAAGAACTGCACATAAAAAAATTGCATGTGATCCAAGAGGTCATTTCAATTAACTTATGCATATATTAACTGTATCTAACAAAGGATTAACACATTAGTTAGTGGAAAGGAAGTACTAATTTGATTTGATCAAAGTAAATTAACTAAGAAAAAGCAGATACAATCAATTTATATAAAGAGAAAAAAAGTTAATACTAATATTATATATATCATAAGATTTTTTTAAATTTAGTATTACAATCTGGCAAGTAATTTAAACAAAATATGATAGCCAGAGTTATAAATATTTCAGAGCAGTTAACAATTTTGTATAGTGATTCTAGAGACTAAATAAGCCACACTTCTTAACCTAATAAATGTGGCTTAGTTTCAAATGGTATGCTATAATATTTAATAGTAATTTAGAATATATATATAATACATTCCATCATTTTAAATACTTAAAGAAGTTGTATTTGAACTGTAAACAGTCAATTAGCAATGTACTGATCATATAATATTTCAAAATATTTGAATACAAATTCATAATAACATAATTGCTTTAATAATACTTTTTTTCATAATTCGATTTCTTTTAAATGTAAATGAAAATTTAAAAACCACTATCTGACATTTTTCTTTAGAAATTTGCATTTTTTATACATAAGAACTGTTAAAATTTGAATCATCAAGAAAGAAGATAAAATTCGATGGCATTCTCCAATAGTAAAACTTTTAATATTAAAAGAACTCCTTTGCACAATGCTTTATAAATGCCAGCATGTAAATTCTTGAGAGTCAAGAGATGACAAGAACAAATTAATAAAATATGAAAACAAACTTAAAGAATTAATCACATTTAACTAAAAATTAGTGGGCATCTATATAGGATGCATATAAAATTAAATAAATATACACCCATCAATTTAAGACATTTAAAATAATCAATCTACTTTAATTTATTTTGTAGAGTAAACAGTGTTTATATTTAAAAAAATAAAACAGAAAAACTGTGATCAGATTTTACCTTTAACAGCCCATTGGCTTTAGAAACTGAAAATTTTAATTTCCCAAATAATGTGCAACTTAGAGCCATTATGAATCTATAATTTTTAAAACGCGTCCTTAACTAGAACAGTTCGAATTCACTAACATTCAAGAGCCGCTGAAATGGACTTCACAAGGTTACCGAGAACTGAGAACGTGCGTTTAAAGACTGATCAATTCCAAATCTTGCACACCGCTTTTTGCGCATGTGACACTACAGAGAAATGACCGACAATAGCAGTTGCAATTTCGCATGAAGGATTAGATTGCTACAAATATGATAAAGCGCCAATTCTAGCAAATATACCATCAAGTTTAAGTAAAAGCTGTAAGAATTAACATATATTCAATCACCGTCATTCTTTTAATATGAAGCAATCATATTGGCATCGTAACTACACATAATCCAATTAAAAAAACAAACGTTTGAGGCAAAGAATTTAATTTTAAATGCATTCCATCTTTTTTATTCCATTAAAAAATATCAACACACTCTATATAAAAATATTCTACACCATGCATTCAACACAATTTTTTATCAAAGAAAACCGTGTAAAGACTTTCCTTAATGTGAGAGGATTAGGAAACCAAGTTGAGATTAGTCAATATTTTAAGTTTATAATAGTTTCTTTTAAAATCTTGCAAATAATTGTTTGTTTGTTTTTAAATCGTCACTGTCATGATAAATATTTCCTACAAATCGATATCAGAGAGGTATTGCATTTTATGTAGAGGTTCTTATAAAACATAATACTAAACTGCGGCTGAATCTGTAAATTTATTCACATACGTTTAACTTATTTGAATGAAAAGTATATTAAAATGAATGAGATGTTTTGTTTTGTTTTCTAACAGCAGTATAGATAAACTTGCGAGCGATATAAACCATGGAATTCGTTCCTTTAAACAGATTTTTTTTTTTTTTCATTCAGTTCGAATTTGCTAAAAAGACACGCGTTATCGGTTCATTCATTCACTTTGAATCGATTCATGACTAGTGCAGAATCTTTTTATTGACCAATAGGGATGTGTGAGTTCAGAGAGTATCTTTCGGTGTCTAGCTGTTAATAATTCGTTTAAGGCAATATTAGAAGTGAAGTGGAAGTCAACAGAGCGAGCCGATGGTCTGTTGATAAATGTGAACTATTCGTTTATAAGACCTATTTTAAGTTAATCAGCTGGTGCAATTTTCTGTACAGAATTACATTATTTATATTTATACTCTACTTCAAAAGTTTTTTTAATCAACTTTCAGACCCACATATTTATTCTGAATTATACGTTGTAGAAATATTTGTTCATAAAAACATGTCGCAGTGATTGTGCATTGCATTAATTAATTGAAAGGTAATATTATAATCTTTGTGTATAAAAGACAACGATGTGTAATATATCTCTGTTATCTACTTTCCAGTTGTTATCTGAGCTAGCCTCAAACATTATGATACGAAATATAACCATGTGGAACTGTTTAAATAGTTTACATTAATGTGTGATCTATGGTCTTGAATTTTGTATTTATATTTTAAGGTCTTTTTAAAATTTAGAGCAGAATATTTTCTATCTTGCGCATTTGAACTATTAAAATATCAGAGCTGACTTATAAAGACATCTTTTTTTTTTCTTTGTAATGACAAAAATATTCTTTACTGTTTTGACTGCTTGATGCATTATATTATAGCTGACCATTTTATTTATTTGTGCTGTGTATTTATTTTTTCATTCATTCATATATCTCCATGTTTCTGCTGTTTCTCTTTTTGGAGATTTTGAATTCCATAATTATTAACTGAATTTGCTTGGATTATAGAATATTAGAAATGACATTTTCTTTTTATTCTCATTGATTTGTTATCTTTTCATAGTTAGCTATCAGATGCTAAGTATGGAACTTTTTTCTAGATATTGCATTTTCTATTATTGCTCTTAAAATTTCTGAATTTTTTAATTAAACTTTTCCTAATAGTATGATCTTCAAGAATTTTTTAAAATTTGTGTAAATTGATTTTCAAAACAAGGTGTCCTTGTATTGCCAATCTGTCATTGGTAAACATTGCTATTTACTATATTTTATCAAAAATAATTCATATATTTATGGCATTTTTATGTTCCACTCTTTATGCTGTGTACCTGAGTAACGATTTATATACATGATCAAAATCTTTCTGTTCAAGTTTCTAAAGTTCAATAATACAATTGTTTTTTATCTGATTTTAACTATTCTTTATTTGTCTTTTAAAACTGAAATAATTTTGTATTACTTTGAATATCATTAATTAAATTGTGTATGCTTATAGTCAGTTAATCTACTAAACAAACAAACAGGATTTTTAAAATTATTTGGTGTGTTTCTACTCTGATGATATTTAAATCTTAAGCCTTATTTTAGAAGTATGTACTTTAATAACTTTTTGATCTTACTTAACATGTTTGATTTTAATTTATTAATTGTGCTTGGAAAGATGTTTTTCCAGGTTTTTATTTAATGAGGAAAAAATATTCTTTTCTTGTCTAGCACTTGCCTTTAAATAATATTATGTAAATTTAATTAATAATCAAACCAAAATATTTTATAGATAGTTTGGGCTATGTCTACTGGAAATTCAGATATTGACGAAAGTGATGATGGCGAAGAAGGTTATGATTATTACTACAATAGTAACGAAGATACAGAAATGGAGCCAAGTGACCCTCTTGCTACAGACCCAGAGTATTTTGAGTTCACGTGCCTTTCTAAAGAAGATGTTGAGAGGCTTTTTAATGAATGTGTAGAAAATTTATGTGCAAGTTTACCTGTGAGTGTCTTCATTTCATATTTTTCTTACTTGGTGTCTTTTATTCCACTTAAAATTTATCATACATAATAACTAGTACAAATTAAATCTGGCTCCAGTTTTACCATAAGAAATGAAAATTTGAAAAAGGAGAATGAGAATTCAGTTGTCATTTGACCTCAAGTTCAAAATTAAACTATCTATTTAAAATGAACTGTATGTAACTATAATGACTAACTTTTAACTGACTTTTAATTTTATAGATGGTATACTAATTTCAGAAGAATTAAATTTTGATTGTTCATTACGATTTTTTTTAAATGTTTACATGTTCATTCTGAATTTTTTTAAACTGCATGTTTTTAAATCAATTGTGAATCAGTTTCAAAAATGGAAAGCCTGCACCACAATTTCATTTTTTTTAAATCCACAATGTATAAAACTCTTCAAACCATTGAACTGAGTTAGAAATGTTGTTCTAAAGCATAGTAGCAAATAAAGCATATTTTGAATGAAATATTTATTAGCTAACAAGGGAAAATCTACGTATGGAAGTGATTTCAAACTGAATTTATAGGATTTAGAAGATAAAGAATCAAATTTTTATTTTAATGTGAAATTGTCATTATTTCAAATCCTGTTGTATTCAAGAGACTATCAAGAATCATTTATGCTAATGATACTTTTTATATATGAGCAAAGCTCAATTCTAAATACCGAGTATTGTTTTTGAAGAATACTTATTTGTATTAATGTTCTCTTGTTTAATTATTTACTTATCAACATATATGTGCATGTGTAATGATATATCTTAATTTAATTTGATTCTCATATAATATCCTAATTTTTATCTTAAAATAATCCCCTTTTATTTCAGAAATTTCCATTATTTCCTTACACAAATTTCACTTTTTTTTTTTAAATTTAATTCTAACACATGCTCTAAAGAAACACAACTATTGCAATTTCTCATGTTTTGAGCAAAAGGATAAAATTTCTTAACACCTACCTACACATGCTTTCCAAAAATACCAAAGATTTCCTTTTCTAAGTCTACACATATCAAAGAAATTCCTTAAAGAAATCTTTTTATTAAATTGCTCAGGGGTAAATTACTCTTAACTTTTCTCTTGTGTTGTGGTTCTAGCAAATGTGTTTTTTTTTTTTTTTTTTTTTTTTTTTTTTTTTTTTTTTACTATTGCTTATTTAAATTTTATTCCAAAAGTTTCTTCTTTTTGGCCAAGCATCTATAAAATTTTGCAATATTATATGTATATTATTCTAGCCGCCTTTAGCAACCAGCTTGTTGGTCAATATTAATACTCTTTAAAATAGTCAGTTAAATACTTACTTTATACTTTCTATCATTTGTAAACATGTCTATAAAACATTTATAGACATGTTACAAACTATGTAATTATTTATTTCGTTTAGACCAACTTTATAGATGTATTTCTATTATTGAACTTTTACCGATGTTAAACAAATTAGCCATTGGGCCTTGAATCAAAAAGATACATATTAAACCATATTTGTCTTAAATAAAGCTGATTTATTTAATTAATAATACTGAAAATATAAAAACTTTTCTTTACACTTTTTTTTTTTTTTTTTGAGAAAAAGCATATTTTATATTTATTTCATTTCATACAGACATGTGCTGAAAATTACATTTTTATATGCTTATTGTGCAACAATAGTTTATTTATTTTTTAATTTGAGTTTTTGTCAATTTGAGGGTAACATATTGATAAAGGATAAATTTTTTATCTAACACACACCTGAAACTTAAGTTTTATTTTTATTTTTGAAAAATATGATTACATTATTTTTTTAAATCATTAAAAATAGAAATTAAATTTGTTGATTAAAATATTAGTATCATTAAAAAGATAAATTTTTGTCTCTAATATGATACAAAATTCAATTTTGTGTTATAATATTTTTGAAAGTTATAACAGAAAAATGACAAAATTTCACTTAAAATTTAATTAATTCAAATTCTAATTAAAACTTTTAAAAAATTGCTCTACAGTGCACATTCCTAACTCCCAAGCTATACATGTGCCAAATTTGGTAGTTGTAGGTCCAATAGTCTGACCTGTAGAGTGCCAGCACACATATTGAGCTTTATTATATATATATATATGGCACCACAAAAAAAAAATTTTAAGTTCCATATAAAATCTGTTGAGAGAGAGTCAAAATCACACATCCTCTCATACAAGGATCAAATTTTCTTCTACTTGAAAAAAATATGTATACAATCAGTAACAGTGAAACCACGTTATATTTACAAGATTGACGGCTAGTTCCACCCTGGAAGACCATGTGGTTCACTGAATTCTTAACATTCTGTCCCCAGATATATGTATATATATAGTTGAATAAATAGATAAAATACACAATTGTTTGCCTTTCATACATAGTTCTTTTGAATATTGTATTAGTATATACTATTTTAGAATTAAGTGAAGGTGGTATAATAATTTTTTATTATTAATGATGTAGCCTAGTGTACTTTTTATTTTTGGGAAATTTTTCAGTAAGTCTGTGGAATCGCTAATTTCTCTTCTCACGGGATAAAAGTTTGGGCTTCTTTAAATTATTACATCAAATTATAATCAATGGTATATATATATAATATATATATATTAATATATTTCTTCTTGGCAGAAATCAATTCTTCCTTTAATACCCTCATGTATCATTCTTCTACATTGATATACTTTATTTATTTTTAATTTGTTTGTTCTATTCACCATATCACCCAGCTTGGAAACAATTTGTTCAATAGTTAGATATTTGCAATTTGCGACCAAAGGCAGTGATAGTTACAACTATAAACACACCATGATGCTCATCTTTTAATAAGTTGTCAAATTTGAAATATTAATTTAATATGTTTTTAATTTATTTTAGGTTTCTTTATTTTTAGAAACTTTTTGAAAATGCAAATGTTTTTATCATTATGGTTCATGACTGTACATCTTTCATGTTTTTGCATATATTATTTAAATAAATATTTGATATTTATAAATACTGAAAAAATTTTGTGAACTAAATGTCAGAGATATGAGCCTGATCAGTTATATTTGTTAAATACTAATATTATCATAATTCTTTTTTTAATTCAGATTTATTTATGACATTTAAGCTATTATTATTTATTTACTAATTTTTTATTAACAAACTTGCAATCTTGCTTTACCCAAATACCTGTCAACACAAATAATAATAATAATTGCTTCGATTTTTTGTGTTCAATGATTGAAATGTGTATTGAACATAGACAATGCAAAGAGTTCCATTTCTTTAAGAAATCGTCAGATCCTTTCAATTTATTAAAACCAGATGAAGTATTCTTATTTTTATGCTATTTTTTAATACTTAAGAAAATAATGCTTCATTAAAAAGCAATAATAAAAAATACAATTGATTGACATATCTGTCATTTTTTGCATTTTCATAAACTAATCTTATATTAAAGACAGTATTATGTTGATTGTATTTTAGCAAATCAGTATGCCTATTTAACCTAGAGAGATTCTGACTTACAATCTACTATAAGTAAATGTGTTAGTTATTTGTTCTAGTTTTGTAATCGGAAAATAAATAGCAACATTTAATTCTACTATTTCTACATTATGAAATTTATTCAACTAAATATCCTGATCATTGAAAAAGAAATTATACCAATTAGTGGCTATTTCCATACTTCTCCCTAGTAGTCATGACTGCATTGTATTTTGCTTTTAAATCGGACTCATGTAAGATCTCTCTTCTATTTTCTCAGTTTAGGTAATTCAATATAATCTATATAAAATAGCAAATCTTATTTTAGTTTTAAGGTTAAAGATATCTTCCACTTATTTTTGATAAATTCAATTTTCCATAAAATAAAGATATTTATTGGAAACTTTTGAAACTAAGCTTAGAGTGAAATTTGTAGAAAAATGACAGTTCTATATGCATAGCAAATTGATGTTATTAAGCTCATATATTAAAATTCCATGTGAATTACAAAAAAATAAAAAAAAAACAATAACTTCCTGGAAATATTTAGCACTTGATGTGGCTTGTAATGTTCAAAAAAGCTGTTATTGAATGTGTGTTATGATCAGAGAACATATTTTTCAATTTCACCAAATTAAAGTGAAGAAATTAATCAATAAGTCCTACAGTGATTTTGCAACTTGGAAGAGTAGAATTTGTTGTATGTGATTGGTAACAGGTCTATGTAATTAGAATTTTGATAATTTTACTACAAATAAATATTAATTGGAATTGACCATCCCAATGTAAAAATTGTTAACTCTTTGTTATTATTGCCTCTCTAATGTTTACTTTAAACATTTATCAATACTTAAACTTTTTGGAAATATAAAACAAATTTGTATTGATTCTGAGCTGAAATTTGCTTTTTTACTAATGTTCTGAATAATTATTTTTTAAATTTTAGACATGAATCTTTTTAGTTTTTAAATTCCCTTTTTATTTCAAGGTTATCAGGTTTGGAACATTAAGCAAAATTCACCCGGTTAATTCTTTTTCTATGGCAATGGCATTTATTTTCATTTGAATTCCTATCTCCTCTCAAAATTAACCAACATTCTAAAATTGTCTTTCCATTTATTTCATCAAAAATCGTTGCAGTCATGGGAATAAAAATATTTTGGCTATTTAAAAGGTTTGAGATATGTATAAAGTATTTGTTTTTGTTAGGTAAGTTTTTTCTGGAATTTTGTTAAAATGTCTCGTTGCAAACAATCAATCCTGTAAGTATTATTATTTCAACTTGCAAGATTTTATGTATTGTAACTGATTCAGATTCAATATCTTATATATTGATCTGATAAATTGCATACACATTTGATTTTATTTTTAATTTGTCTTGTATTTTTAATAAATTAAGATTGAAGCCTATTTTCTTTCCTGTTTCTATTTAGATTAAGCCTTCACTAGCCAAATTGCTTCTACATACACATAGTTGGAATACTTCTGAAATCATAACTAGGTATAAAGAAGATGCTTCAAAACTTTTAATTGACTCTAGGATAAAAGCTTCAAAACCATCTGAGATTGATTCTCAGGTAAGATGGTGTGTTTTGCAAATTATTCAAAATTATTTTGTATGAAAGTGTTTAAATGTATTCTCGATGTCAATAAGGAGATTGTATTTATATGGTTTTAAGAAATTATGCATCACAGTAGAATTTAGCTTTTTTTAAAAAAATCTGAAATCTCTAGAAATATTGTGTTTAAAATTATGTGTGTATTATAATATTTATATTGAAATTGTATAATCAATGTATAAATTTTCCAATATAAATTATAAAATATGCCCCCTTAAAATTTGTAATTTATAAAGAACTCAAAATAATAAATGAAAAAAAGTATTAGTAAGTAGTATACTTTATTCATTAGAAATGCAATCTTACATATTATTTTTTAAAAAATCAAATGACTTTTTTTGCTCCTGAAGTAACAAAATCAGTTGTATCTCGTGTTCAAGAAGCTGTAATGCTTTTGTAGATAGATAATTCATTAAAATACAGCAACATTAAATTTAATTCCTGTTTATTAATAAATATGGCACTATTATTCCTTAAATTGTAAGTAAGTTAATTCAAAAATTATTTAGTTTTTATTTATTTGTTTGTTTTTACAGGTTTGTAATGCAACATTTTAAAATGATTTATTCTTCTTGATGTGTAATTGATTGATTCAATTGTAAGATATTTCCAAATATATCCACTTCAAACCTCATTTTTAAAAACCCTAACCAGACTAAAATAGGGCTTTTGTCAAATAAAATATTTGTTATATAGTTTATGTTTGGTACTATCATTTTAGCTGTTTTTGTTAATATTTCCTAATTTTTTCTTTAAAAAAAATTTAATGGCATAGTTACATTTTATATAATAAATTAATTTTTTTCTTGTGACTTCATTGCTGATTTAAATCCCTTCATTATTTTTCAGAATTATATACAAATCTGCACTTTGGAAAAAATGTTTCATTTTAACTTTTCACTGTTTGAATAATCATTAAAAAGAATATATTATTCCATTTACAGGACCCCAGCATAAATCTGCCATGTCTTAGCAATAACTCAACAACATTCAACTTCATGGTAATTCTTTGCAGGTGCAACATAAAGTAACACCAACATTCAAGCTTGGTGATGATTAGGACTCCTCTAATAGAAAAGTAACACTCACCCCACCACCCCTAAAAAAACATCGCATTTATGGACCTTACACTTGATTATATTACACTAGCCGCCTTTGGCGACCAGCTGGTTCGCCATGAGTAAAGCGTTCTAAAATTTTCAATTAAATCACATATTCATTAGCCTTGAAGTAATTCCGGGCATTGATTGACCTGAAATTAGTATTTTCTTTAAGATGACGGACGGAAAGTTCTAAAAGTACACCTTTTCCTAATAATATTCTTTAATTTTATAAATCAGTCAGTTTTAACTATCGGTTATGCTTCCAAAATATTAAAAAAAAATTCGATTATGTTGCCAAAATTTTAAATATGTTTTTTTTAAAGAAAGCGAGAAAGGGGAAAAAAGTATTAAATTAATGATACAGATATTGCAAACGATTACATAAATATGCCATTAAGTTGGGATTTCAATGCATATCCTGTCAAAATTCAATCAAGTTTGCCGTAAATAAAGAAGATTTATTGAGTTAATGATATAGATATTGCAAACAATTGTAGAAACCTTTGCTTTGCATTTATTTTTCAAAGAAAATATCACATTTTATACTTCTTTTATTTTATCCAGTCACGTGCTGAAAATACCATTTCTGTAGATTTATTTTGCGATGATAATTTTTTTTATTTGAACTTCCGGCATTCTTTTATTTTATCTAGTCACGTGCTAAAAAACATGGTTAAAATATTTCTTTAAAAATTCGTTAAAAATAGAAGCTTAAGTTATACATTAAAACACTGATACCATTAGAAGGCTAATTTTTTAATCTTTCAATTGATGTAAAAATCATGTTTGTGCAATAATATTTTCTGAAGTTATAGCGGAAAAACGTCGAAATTTCGCATAAATTTTAATTAATTCAAATTCTAATTAAAAATTCGAAAAAAGGGCTCTGAGGTGCACATTCCGGACCTCCAAGGTATACATGTACCAAATTTGGTAGCTGTAGGTCCAACGGTCTGGCCTGTAGAGCGCCAACACACACACACACATAGAGCTTTATTATAAGTATAGATTACTAATACAGTTACAGTTAATTGTATCACATCATTAACATAGCAAATTAAGAAATAATAGTTTCTACCAAATATTTTTCATTAAGAAGGATTATTTAATATTTGAAAATAAAAATAATGTAGAAGGATTATTTTATATTTACAAATAAAATAAACTAATATTTGCAAATAAAGCAAGTGTAAGATAAAGATAATTCAATTATATGGAAAAAAATCTTTCTCTTATTAGATTAGCTCTGTTATATAAAAAATATATAGTTAAAAGCAAATGATTAAAAAAAATGAAATTTTGTGTATATCCACCCTTATTTGTTGGTGATATAATTTGTACATTTCTCTAGATAATCCGTAGTGCTAAGTCATTGCCATGCTCTATCTGTCTACTGAATTTCTCAGGTGAGCATTTCCGTGCTCTCACATGTGGTCATTGGTTTTGCAAAGAATGCTGGTCTACACATTTTGAAACTCAGATTAGCCAAGGCATTACCACATGTAAGTAAGATTTATTTTTCCTTGTTGAAGTTTTTAAACACTTTTAATAAATATAATCTATTTCATATTTGTTAAAAGAAATGTAATTATTTTTTTCCCATTTCTTAATACTAGAAATTTGAAATTGTATATTTTGAATGTAATTTGTTTGAATTGTATTACATAACTATTACTATTATTAAAAATACTATTTTAAAAATTGTGAGAGTTCGAGCCTCTAAACTATTGCCTGTATAAAAATTCACCCCTGTATTTTTCCCTAGTTCTATCTTCTGATTATTGTACACCTCAAATTTGCAAAACCAGCCATATTGTTTGGGTTTTTCTTTCGCTCAATTCTGTTACTCATACCTTGCTGCTATTGGTAGCACCATATTATCATTCTGTTTACTGGCACTTTTCAGTCAGGGAACTTTGTGATAAACCTGCAAATTTTGAATATTCTTTACATATGCATTTTTATATGTATAAATATGTGTTACATTTGGGAATATTTTTAGTGCATTTTTAGATATAAGTTTTTGGTGATTTTTCTGATTTTCATAAATTGTTTCTTCGTCTTTCTTAATTGACCTCTTATATCCTAACCAGGTACCTTGCAAACTTGCAAATCTACAAAATAATTGATTGACCAATATGCCATAGCTATTAAATTTATATATTAAAATGAGTAACCAAACTTTTAAAGGCAGAAAAATTATAATGATTTTATCTAATAGTAATTTCATTCATTTGTTATATTGCATTCACAGTTGCCACATTACAAGGAGAACCTGGGAAAGCACAGGAGATTTAAAAATTGACAGAAGAACATCGAAAATTCAGGGAAATTTGGAAATTTTCATAAAAACTGAGAAAATACAGGGAATTTTAAGTTTCTTGGGGTCCCCCCCCAACTAATGAAAACCGATTTCTAAAAATTGCAAGAAAAAATTATACTTGTTTTAGATTCCAAAAGTGGAATAATACCATTCACAAATGTGCAATGAAGAAATTTGCCCTTTTTCTACTATCTCCTCCCTTTTGTATAGTTCGGTCCGGTTTCAATTTTTCAGACAGTTGTTCTTTTTTTTACAGTATTCCCGAATTGCAGTAATGAGCATGCACTTTGTAACTGCATGAAATATAGAATACAATTCTCTGACGAGAACTCTAATCTGTGGAAAGCATTCAGCAGTGTTTAGTCTACCATACTTGAGTTTGCTGAATGGTTTGTTTAGTATTTCAGGAACTGTTAACTTACTCAAAGTAGATTGGAGAATTTCTTTTAAAACAATGAGCTGCACAAAATCTGTATTTAATACTAATTTGTTGGATAAAAGAAAAACTTCAAGTTGCTGAATAGATTCAAGGAGCTCTATAAAATGCACTTGTTGCATTCTGTTTACTTTGTAAGAAGATAATAAGCCTAAGTAATATGTAAAAACCAGCACCTGCTAATTGGGCCAAAAGAAGAAACCTACAAGATTGGGTGCCAGTTCAAAAGAGTCACCATACATGTTGAACTTGCTCCCCCATCCCCCCCCCCCTTATATTCATTTCAGATACTATGTTTTATCTGAAAACATCAAATTTAATGCCCAAAAATAAATTGATTTCATTTTTTTTTAAGTTAAAAAAACACTAATTTGAAGTTAAATTTTTGCTGGGCATTAAAACTTGATGTAGCACATTTATTCTCTAACCCTTTGAAGTGCACAAAAATAAATTTCTTAAATTTTTAAAAATTAATTTACATACTTAAGATTTAAGAGAAGAGAAAATACGTTAAAAAAATTTATAGTGGATTGCACCACGTTGGATTCACTGGAGTACCAATGCACACCTACGAATTTTCTTCATATGAATAAATACTGTTTTAATTCATTTTGTAACATAATTATTTATTTTTTTATTAATGAAAACACTAAAAAAAAGTTATAAAAGATAAATTAACAATTTTAACAACAAGTAGTCTTCAAATAAAGCTAACAATGGGAAGTTATTTACGTTGCATTTAGATTTTAAATACAATCAACACTATATTTAAGCTATAAAGAAACAATATTTGTTAACCATTTAAAAGTTAATATTATACTACATTAGAAAATATAGTTAACATCCCCATAATATTTTGACTTTCTAATACAAGAAGAAAGCAACTGAAAAGTATAGTTTTCACTAATCCTATTTATATAAAACTTACTCAAATATAAATTAATTCCTCGCCCACAAAACACATTGCAAGACACCCATAAATTATCAGCCACTTGATTATGAGAGTCGGGAAGGAAAATGGATCTGTTTTGCGAATGCATTTCAAGTGGTAGAGAATCTCATGCTGTAGGTTGTGGCATGGTATGAAACCTCCTAAAAATATGTAAAATATGAAGAAAATCTTTCACGATTTGATTTGAAAAAATTTGAATGTTGCAGATAGATTTCATACAACAAATTTATGAGTGCATTCTGAATTCGTGTGTTGCTTGCTAAAAAAAAAAAGTTAAAATTACTGAGAAAAAGCACTAAAAGGGTGTTTTTTTTTTTTTTTGTACTGAAGAGGAATATTAACTAGTGTGCTAATACCTACAGGCAATTATTAAAGTTAGAATATTATTTTAGAGCCTTCTGTTTTGATCAGAAACCACCACTCATTTCGAAATAATTTTTAGAAAGTGATGATTTCACTGTGAACCACTGTGCATCAAAGGGTCAAGGCATTCAATGATATATTGGAATCATTTTTATAATTCGAAATATTTTATGTTCACAGAATGTGAAATAGTTTTTAAAAAGTATGCATTAGGTCACACGATTTTAAAGGGTTAATGCTATGGATTTAAAAGCTGGAAATCTGCATAAATTGGCAAAAATTTTCTTGCTAAATAAAGAGAATTTTTTTCATATGTAAAAAACTTTTTTTAATGTTATTATTTTAAATAATGTTAAATAGTGTCTTCCTTTCCTTTCCTTTTCCACTTTTTAAAACCGCATTTTATTATAATTAGCACATGAATGCTATTTAAGCATTTCCTTATATCTTGAATATACATACAGAGAAAGCTCTGGGGGGCGGGTTGGGGTTTTTTCCCCAATTTAAGTGGCAACCCTGTCGTTCTTTTCAGTAAGCACTTTATTTTTAAAAAATTATAACTTTTATTTTTATATTATAAAATAGATTAATTTAAATTAAATTACTTTAAATTTAAATATTCAGTAGTTTGTCTTTTACCAAAAACTGCATATCAACAAAATATTTACATAAATTAAATAGTTTATGTACTTTGTTTAATTTCATATTTATCAATCAATTTGATAAAAATTAATTTGTTCATTTTTTATGCTGTGAATTAGCTATGGAATGTCAAGATTGCACTCTGCTGGTACCTGAAGACTTTGTTCTTAGTATACTCAATAAGTCCTTCTTGAGAGAAAAATACCAACAGTTTTCATTTTCAGATTATGTCAAAGTAAGGATTTGTCTTTATGGCTTGCATCCAAATTCATTTTCTTTTTGAAAGTGTTGAATAAATCTAGTTTCTCTTTCAGAGCCATCCCAAACTACGTTTCTGTCCAGGTACAAATTGTAATACAATAATTTTTGCAAAGGAATGTCAATCAAAGCGGGTCATATGCAAATTTTGCAAGACAATTTTTTGGTAAGTTTTAGCAGATATAGTTAGACATGAATTTCAGTAATTATTGCCTTAGATTCTGGAGTTCAGTAGATTTCTCTTTGTAACTGTTCAATGATTCAGTATCGCTTTTTGTTTTTTCTATATTTGTTTTTCTAAGAAATGTTTCTTTATTCTGTAGACTTTTCTTTGTCTATAATTAATGTTTATGACATTTATTTACATAAAATGGTAGGAACTTTGTAATTCTTTGCAAAGATTAACATTCATTTTAAAGATATAAATACAAAGGCTTAAAAAAAAATTAATTCAAAATTAAATTTTTATCTCACACATCTATTACCAAAACAGTTAGTAACTGCTTGAGATCAATGTGTTCATAAATAATATAATATTAGAAACAAAGAAAAAATAGCACATGCTTTTAAAATTGAACAGTTTATAGTTCGAAATTTCATTGTTTTATTTGTAAACCTCTGTATTTTTATGCTTGATGAATTTATATTCCATGTCAACATTGATTACTTTATACATAAAAACTATTTCTGTTAATGTGATTGTGAAAATGTATATTTAATTCTTCTTAAGAGTAATAAATTGAATTGTACTTACATTGGTAGCTTAAAATCTAATATTATAAGCTACATTCTTTGAATAATCGAATTTATTGTGTTTGATCTGCATTTTGTAATAAATTATGTTTTTATCTTTTATTTATAAACTGTACAAATGTTACATAAACAGTTTGTATTATCAATTAAATGGACCATGAAATCAATCATGCAAATTCTATCGTCATTTAACTACCAATCAATAGATTTCTTAGATATCATCAACTTATTTTATTTGTGTGCTTTTTAAAACAATTTAACCAGTTTTGTGTTTGTATGGTTATTATGAAAAGCATTCTCTAACACATAGTCCCTTTCATTGATAAGTACTTCTATTATTATCTTTATATATTTGGGTATGTATGACATTAGGAAATCACACTACATATAATGCACATTTAATGTGTCTCTTAGCATTTTGATGAAATACAAAACATGCAAAATAGATTTGTTATGAGAAAAAAGGAATAGATAAATCTATGAATCATATAAAAGAATCAGATTCAATGGCTTGAGAAGAGGGATGCTTTTCTGTATCTCCATTAAAATGGAAATTTTATAGGAAAGATCATGGATTTCTTTTTACATTATTAAAAAATAAGTACTTCATTATTTTCTTATTTCCTTTCAGTTTTAAATGTGGATCTGATTATCATGCTCCAACAGACTGTGAAACAATTAAAAAATGGCTAACCAAATGTGCTGATGACTCAGAAACTGCCAATTATATATCTGCTCATACGAAAGATGTAAGTAATTCTGTTTCTTTTTATAATAAAAATTTTGAACATTTTCCAAAACTTCAAGGCATAAATTACTGCTTATAAAAATTAAAACTTATTAACATGTAAATAATGTAATATTAGTTCTATATTCTTTCCTGATTGTGTATTAGTCAAAATTTGTGTTTGCTCACATATAATCTTTGAAAAGAGTGATAAAATTATTTATGAAAATAAATATTTTATGAAAATTTTTCTTTGAGATTTAAGATATACTTCCACATTTTATATCACTTCAATTCTAAAAAAAGAAAATAATTTTGAGATTATATTTATAATATATTGCTTTCTCACTTGAAAACTCAACTACTCTGGTGAATGAAATTCAATAAATATTTCTTACACAAGAAGTATAAATCTGTTTCAAACTTTAGATAATCTATTGTAAGATATTTAAGTAAGAAGAGATGATTTTCCTAAACATGTATATAATATTCTTTTTTATACCATGTAGAAGCAAAAATTGAGTTGTATTTGCAAAATTATTTCCATATATGGCTTTTGCTGCTCACATAGAATATAATTATTGCATTTATATGTATTTAACTATATGATTCATTCATTGTAACATAGAAATAAAAAATACATTTATGTATATGCATAGTATTCTTGCTAAAATTGAAAATAAAATGTTGTTAAAGTTTTTTTCAAAAAAACAATTTTCATTAAACTGACATAATTGAGTATATATTAAGAGAGACAGAAAATTCAAAGATAGCCAGAATGTGTTTGTATTTTCCTTATAATATTTTCCATCACAGTAAAAACAAAACTCAAAATATTTTGGAAATTGATAGGGCAAGGGTGAGTGATAAATCATCCAGTTTAATAAATAATTTGAGATTTATTAAACTGTGATTTATTAAAACTGATATTTCTTGGAACTTTCCACAAATAATAATTATTTGTGGAAAAAATAAATTGAAAATAAATTTTAAAAATACTTGCGATTTTCTATATATCTTTTTTTTTTTACATTATATATATATTGGCTCTTACCTGCTTCCTTAATTCTTCTAAATTCTGCTTGAGCATTCGACTCTCTACTTCTAGTTACTCTTGTGGCCCGAGCTGGATTATTCCATTTTGAAAGGTTTGCGTTTTCCTGGTATTTAGAAAAATTAACAAATAATAACTAAGCAAAAAGATTAAAACTGTCCTAAAAACAATGTATTTAAAACTATAATCATATATGAAATATATGTAGGATAAAAATACAACTTCACCAGTTTTAAAGTGCACAACTAACCTAAAAATAATTTATTTATAGTATGAATTTAAAATCGAGTTAAATCCTTTTTTTTATTGATTGAGATAGATATAACAGTATTATACACATATTTTCTAAACTTTCAATTTAGATGAAAACACAGTTATCAACAATCGGGCATGAACTTTCAATGCCAGTTAGCATAACATAAATGTCTGATTTTCTTATGCCAGTTGGGTTAATGCAATGCAGATTATAAATTTGTTATTTCCTTTGTTCTCTTTTCTTTTAATTTAAAAGTATTTCAAAATGAATTGGGAAGATATATTAATTAACAACATTTGATTTTAAATTATCAAACATCAAGAAAAAGAAACAATCGTCTGAAATAATTGGTCAAAATCATGCCTAAACTGGTTACTGATGGAAAAAAAAAACTCGAGCCTTACTTATTTTTGGCAGGATTTGACCTCAACTTTTTTTGGTACAAAAATTGGTTTTTAATTAATAGAAAAATTAACCGGAATAAATAGTAGCCTCTCTTCTATTCCTGGCTATAATCTATCTCTGGGCTAAATTACATTCAGCCTTTCTAGTGTGATTGATTAACAAACATCCATCCATCTGAACTTTCACATTTATATTAGTGTGTGTGTTAAAATTTGAAAATTAGTACAAATAAAAAATCGCCTTCTTTAGATCAATAGAATGGATTTTTATACTGTATAAGAAAAATAATCTTTGTACAGGATATTGTATTAGTAATAGTCTTTTTTAACAATAAATTTTATGTTTTTATTTGATTAGTATTTTAATATAATTCTTTTTTTTTTTTTCAGTGTCCAAAATGTAGTATTTGTATAGAAAAGAATGGTGGCTGTAATCATATGGTATGTACTTTTTTCTGAATTGTGACAATACCGTAATTTCAAATTAAAATATTAACTTCTTATATGTTTGGCTTTTTTGACAAGATGTTATTCAATAACATTGCTGTGTCCTTATTTTCTTTTTGTCTAATGAAAAATAAGAAATTATAAGTCTTTGAATGTATAAATTTTTATTTAATCATAATGTACAACATTGTGTAAGAATACAGTTGTCTCATATTTTCAGTTATTATTATGTACTAATTGCATTTTATGTTAATGTTCTTTTATATCTCTGCCAATCAGCTCCTTTCTATTGAAAATCCAGTTGTACATTACTCGAGAGGAAGGGATATCAATTTAAATTCAGAAGATATCATTAAAAATGGGAATATAGTTTTAAATTGTGTCAATTATTTTAAATTGTGTTAGAGCAACAAATAACTTAAAAGAATGTGCAAATACATATTATAGTGTAAAATATTAATTACCATGTAAAAATATTCCAATGAGATAAAAATTTTAATAGAAAAGGATATGCATTATATTGTTGTTATTTATTTTAAATAATTATATATTTGAAAAGACATAAGATACTGTAGGATTCCTACTTGATACTTATCTTTTAAGAATTAGTTGTAGTCTTTAATGCATGCTTGTCTAGTTTTCAGCTTCATATCTTATAATCTGATTCAGAATTCAGTTGTTGTCAATATAAATGCTTCTAACTGACAAACAGAAGTATTTAATTCACTTTTTTATTTTTCCAGCAATGCTATAGTTGTAAATTTGACTTCTGTTGGATGTGTTTAGGAGGTAAAGATTGCTTTTGCTTTATTTATGTTATTTTATAGTTGATGAAATCTTATAAATTGTTAGAGTATTTGATATAAAAATGAATTAATCTTATTTTAAATATGTGTTTTTACATTCTGTCTAGTTCAATTTGAATTTATTTGTGTATGTGTGTGCGTGTGTTTAAAAGAAAGAGAAAAATGAAAGTTAATCAAAGGTCGATCTCTCAAAAGGGGAAAAATGGAACAATCTTATAGCTGGATTATCATTATTACTATTTCTAATAGTTATGGAACAAATTATCTTAACTCTAATATTTAATCTGTTTTTTTTTAATGAATTTTTGTATGAAAATTACATTTATATTTACTGACATATAGTGAGTTGATGGACTGTTCAAATTAAGGTTTCTTCATGTGCAAACATTATTATTGCCAAAAAACAAATGACATTTTAAAAACTAATTAAAAATTTTTTGACAGTATTATGTTATATTTTTAAGCAAATCTCAAATATTTTGTAAAATTCATTTTAAATGTATGAGAGAAAAAGTTGAAATAAACAAAGATTACTCTGATATACTTTGTTCTTGTTCAGGTTGCTCACATTTATATGTTTTGCAAAAAGTGAATAAACATTCTGATTCAATTTTCAGTCATTTAATTTATCCTTGCATTCATTGTAGTTTGTTTCCATCACCCTTTATTCAATCTTTACATTACTCCATTACCCTTTATTCAAATCAATCATAAGAGGTATTAATCTTCATATACATCAATAATGTACTTGAAAAACTGCCTAATGTTGCTGGAACAGATTTGAGTGCATGAAAATGAGTTATTTATGGTTAAGAAGTCAATTAACCTTTTTTGATTTTGAGTAAAGAAATCAGACCTTGAGATTTAATGGATTAAAAATAAAATATTAAATGACAATTCTGAAATTAAAAATTATATAAAGAAAGGAGGCATGATTTTTTTATATAAATATCCTTTGATTAATGTTGATTTTACACTTCGTGAAATGTTTATCTTTGCACTAATTAGGTTTAAGGAATAAATATTTTTAAAGGTTTTTTTTCCCACCCTTTAATAATATTTTTTTCACTAGACTGGAATTCGCATGGTAGTGAATATTATGAATGTAGTCGATATAAAGAAAATCCTAACATTGCCAATGAATCAGTGCATGCTCAAGCTAGAGAGGCGCTTAAGAAATATCTCTTTTATTTTGAAAGGGTAAGTCATCAATTTATTTTTGTGTAAGTATCTTGTACTAATTTAATATAATATATTACAACTCTGACATACAGGTAAAGATTTTTTTAAAACCAACATATAGTCTTATTTTTTTATTAATGTGAATAGACTTTTTCATTTATCTCAAAAATTTATTCAAGTATTCTACCAGATTTAAAGTAACGAGTAATAAGAGTGAAATTGATTGTATTATGTATTCTGAAAATCGGTTTCTTGCTTTTGAGTGTTTGATTTAAAAATAATAGACATAGTATTGT
>JAPMOQ010032159.1:0-10192 GCA_026543055.1 Argiope trifasciata | reverse complement strand
GCTGCTTATCTAAATCAAATAACGTGGAAGTCGATATTGTACTTAAAGGAGTGCTGCATATCTAAATCTTGCATAAAAGTTAAGAATATTGTAAGGAAAAATTCCATAAGACTTTATTAAAAGTTTAAATAATCAGAAATGTGATTAAAATTCGATTTTTTTAAATACACTGTTGGAAAAAAATCCCAACAACAAGAAAAAGTTACTGTACAGTAATGAAATTTTAGGAATACATTTGACTAGGTAACATATTTAATTGATTAAAGTTTCAAGATTACAGGTAGAGCCATTGGCGAGAAGAGCCATTTCAAATGTGAAATGTTGGTACATTAGTAACCGGTGTAACCGCCAGAATTTTGAATTCAAGCATGCAAACGTGTCCGAAATTTAACACCGTGGAAAGTAATATAAAATGAAATGCCACAAAAATTCCTTTACCGGAAACGTTTCTATAAACATTTCAACATCCGTAACATAAGCCAGTTTTGTAAATATGAGATCAAAATCTTTTCTTTAAATTTTGCTTGTTTGAAGATTCAGATTTTAACAAAATATAAAGGCTCGCCATGAAATGGAAAAGCAATCACACTAAAATAACACGACAAAAGCAAAATGACTTTTTACAAAAGGATATGTTAGTTGGTGATGAAATAAAAATGTAAAACTCGTTTTTAGAATAATTTTTACGAATGAGTTGTTTTGAATATTTTTCTACTCCTTGTTTGATGTCAAAAATATCTTGATATAAAATTTGCTTTTTTTTAAAAAAAAGTACAATTTTTCAAGTTTTAAAATTGGCTACTTTTTAATATACAACTTTTATTGTATATACGCACTTTCAGCTTCAATTTAGAACAATTCATGTTTACTAAAATTTTATATGGTTTGAAGATGTACAGAATATTTTGACAGTTAAGTTGAATAATAAATTCTCCATAAACTATTCAAAATTAAATGTCATTTATATCTGCAACATATTTTTTTTGTCTCAAAGCCGTAAAGCAAAATTACATTTAGGTCTTTTTCTGAAATAAAAGAAAAAGGATATCCACTTCCTCTCCACATATGTCATTTCCTCTCCAGATTTCCACTTTTGCTGCGAGAATGAAACTGCGAAAATGAAAACAGATTGAAAAGATTGCAACAGATGTTTACCCTAAGAATTTTCATAAGTTAAAAAACAATCGAAATTACAAAGAGTTTCAAATTAAAAGGTGTAAAACATTGTAAAAACACAACTGTAAAAATATTTGGCCGGCTTTTTTCTATATCAGGTTTCAATCGATCCAGTTGATGACAGTATTAGATGGAATGTATTGTTTCACCTAGGGGAAGGTGCTCGCAGAAAGTTACCCCTTTCCGATCCCACCAAATGGACAAAAGAACTTTTTAGGAGGGTTGGAGGTTAGTTTCAGTTCTCAATCTTTTAAACAAATTGTGAATAGTTATAATAGTTGTAGCTCTATTCCCGTACACGATACAGATCTTGTCGACAGTTTTCTTCAGACGGTCATATTTTTTTTTATCGAAACAATGAAGCATAACATGTTGTAATTGGCGCCTTTCGCTACCCATGCTTAATGCTGTGGATAAAAGTCCTAAAAGAGACTGCGGCACTAAAGAAATATACTGAAAAAGAGTTCTGAGACTACTGAAATTCATGAAAAAGATGGGTAATAGATATATTTGCAGAAGCACTAACGAAACATACTGAAAAAGAGCTCTGAGACGACTGAATTTGATGACAAAGATGGGTAGGAAAAGAGCTCTGAGACGACTGAAAATGATGACAAAGATGGGTAATAGATATATTTGCAGAAGCACTAACGAAACATACTGAAAAAGAGATCTGAGATGACTGAAATTGATGACAAAGATGGGTAATAGTTATATTTGCAGAAGCACTAACGAAACATACTGAAAAAGAGCTCTGAGAAGACTGGAAATGATGACAAAGATGGTAATAGATATGCTTACATGTTTGCACAAGCACTAAAGAAACATACTGAAAAAGAGCTCTGAGACGACTGGAATTGATTACAAATATAGGTAATGAATATACACTGATGGAAAAATAATCCAACATAAAGAAAAATTATTGTACAGTAATGAAATTTTAGGAATACATTTGTCTAGGTAACATATTTAATTGATTAAAGCTTCAAGATCACAGATAGAGCCATTGGCGAGAAGAGCCATTTCAAATGTGAAATGTTGGTACATTAGTAACCGGTGTAACCGCCAGAATTTTGAATACAAGCATGTAAACGAGCATACATTGTGTCATACAGGTGTCGGATATCAGTTTGTGGGATGGAGTTCCATCCATGCCTGTTGCACTTGGGCGGTCAATGCAGGGATAGTTAATGTTGGTTGTGGATGACGCTGGAGTTGTCGTCCAATGATGTCCCATACGTGCTCGATTGGAGAAAAACTTTTTGATCTAGCAGGCTAAGGCAACATGTCGACACTCTGTAGAGCATGTTGGGTTACAACAGCAGTATGAGGGCGAGCGTTCTCCTGTTGGAAAACACCCCCTTGAATGTTGTTCATGAATGGCAGCACAACAGGTTGTATCACTAGACTTACGTACAAATTTACAGTCAGGGTGCGTGGGATAACCACGAGAGTGCTCTTGCTGTCATACGAAATTGCTCCCCAACCCATAACTCCAGGAGTAGGCCCTGTGTGTCTTGGCCGCTGACAGGTCACTAGCAGGCGTTCACCTGGCCTCCTTCTAACCAACAAAGGGCTATCACTGCGACCAAGGCAGAACCGGCTTTCATCAGAAAACACAACAGATTCCCACTCCGTCCTCCAATGAGCTCTAGCTTGACACCACTCACGTCGCAAACGGCAGTGGTTTGGAGTCAGTGGAATGCACAGTACAGGGCGTCTGGCTTGGAGCTGTCCTTGAAGTAACCAATTTGTAACAGTTCGATGTGCCACTGTGGTGCCAACTGCAGCTCGAATTTCAGCTGCAGACGCAGTACGATTAGCCACAGCCATACGCCGAATACGCGGGTCTTCCCTCTCAGTAGTACCACGTGGCAGCCCGGAACCTTGTCTTCTTGAGGCAGTACCTTCCCTTGACCATTGCCGCCAATACTCATGCACAGTGGATACATTCCTGCCAAGTCTTTCAGCAATATCGCTGAAAGAAAACCCACCTTCTCGTAGCCCTACAACACGACCTCGTTCAAACTCAGTGAGCTATTGATAATGGCTTCTTCGTCTTCTCAGAGGCATCCTTGACTAACATTAACCCACTACGTCAAATCTCAACTGTAAATAACGATCACGAACCTTACAGCGCTTATTTAAAGCAAACCTCATTTGCATGTTCATAGTGTCGCTACTAGCGCCACACTTACGCGCGTAGCTCGAAATTTGAATCGACGTCATCTTTCAGATGTATAAACACGCCTACAAATGTCGTTTGTCTAGCACAGCTACTTCTTAGTGTTGAGATTTTTTTTTCATTAGTGTATGCTATTTCTCACAGGCTTACGATTGTGCTTTGTAGTTTATATTAATGTGTCCCATAAGTTTCTTTCATATTTTTAACATGAAATTAATACAAAATATTTACTTTTTAAGACATCATTTATTTTGTTATATAAAACCCATTTTGATCTGTTACATTTTTTTATCTGTCAGGAAGCCACATTTGGTAATCTTAAAAAAAAATTTGTGTTTTGGCCAAGAAATAATCTTTGAATTGCGTTTTAATTCAGCTGATGGGTTTAAAGATGGTTTTTTTACCTTATCACGAAGAGAACATTTTATGGATGGAAGTATGTGATAATCAGATGGAGCAAGATCTGGTGAGTATGCAGGATACGGGGAAACATCCCAATAAAACTGTTACAGCTTCTTTCTTACTTTTAATGCAATATATGCACACTCGTTTTTATGACGGAAAAAAAAGAAACATTTCGTCCGTTCCTTAACTCTGGTCATTGTTTTCCTATGGGAGCTTTCTTTTAATCTTGGTGATGACAGTACTTCGTTATTGTGAATTTATTCGTTTTCGTGAATTTATTGTTTCACCTTGAGGAAGGAGCTCGTATAAAATTACGCATTTTATATCCCATCAAAAGAACAAAACAGCCTTTTTTGGGGTGTAGTAAACTTTCTGGTACGACCGAAACTGATAACATAGACGGCTAACAGATGAGGCAGAAAGTTTACAAAAGCAGAGCCAGATAATGCTCTTCATAACTCGATGAGTAAGAAACTTTTGGGACACCCTAATATTATCTCGGAATAAATTCATTTCACTTCTCCTAAGCAGCCTGCTTTTGAATTTTTCTGAAAATGTAGGGAATATCTCGGATTTAAAATAGTATTTGATGAAAGTTTACAATAACTTATTAAGCAGGGAGTACTTATATATTAATAAAGTAAATCAAGGTTTTCTTTTCTGTATATATATTACAAGGCATAAGCAAAAATACATACTTCTGAAATTTTTCCATACTTTTGTTACATCTAAATCAATTATGCCACTATTCGAAATTCATTAAAAAATCATGCGAAATAATACAAAGTAATAGAAATAATTAAAAGAATATATTAAAAGATATGAATATTTAGATTGATCAATATTTTCAATTTAGTTAAATGTTATTTGAAACATTATAAGAAGTAATATATATGTAGACTGATCTAAACAAAATGTGAATTAAAAAAAAAATAAATATTTGTTTGTTTATCCATGAAATTGCGTCACCATAGAGATAATGGGTTCTTTATGATTAAATTACCTTTAATCGTCTTTCTGAAATGATAATATATTCTTCCTATTTTTCTTTTAGAAAAAGTTGCAACATCGTATGCATAATTCATAAAAGAAGAATTTAAAAACATCAAGGCATTAAGATTAAGTAAATAATGGTCGAAAAAATCTGGTGATTTAAGGCTTGCTATCTGGTTTAATTTATTTCAAAAATAAGTTATTTTGTAAACAGCATCAATTTCATTGTTATCATAACTATGATAAAAATTCAAAATGGTCAAAATGACTATAATTTAAAAAATCGAAGTAAATGATCTAGACCATGATCAGTAACAAACTAGATGAATATATCTAACAATCAATCAATTATAAAGTTCATTTCTTTAAGTATAATTGTTTACCTAAAACGTTGAAGAAAAATTGTAATGCTACTTTCTATACATAGTATCAAATGAAGTCTCCTAAAAGCATCTGTACGTGTGAAAGAGAAATACTTCTATACATAGTATCAAATGAAGCTTTCTAAAAGCACATGTATGTTTGAAACGGAAATACTCGAGATATAATGATATTGGAGACGTTTGTTCCATTTCTCGGGTACTTATTGAGGAAGTGTTTACTACGTTGAAGCTACATCAAAACAAAAAAAGATTTATGAATGCAAATTTAATTATTTTCTTACTACAATTCGCACATAAGTAAAACAGCTGTATTTGTACTTTACACTTATTCACACATGTGCGAAAACCCTTTTTTGCTTATTCCTGATTTTAAACAGAGATTCTATATTCTTTATGCCCTCGAAAATTAATTGAGATTGGAGACATTTGTATAATTTTGTAGGGAATTTATTGGGGAAAGGTTTTGTATCAAATAAAAAAAGTGTTTCATTTCGTGGAACAGTGGGTACAGTGATTTATTTGCATATTTCTTAATTTCAAAACAGCTTTTCTATTGTATAATTTTAGTGACTTTTTTCGTTATATCTTGCATTAAAAATATATTTGAAGAAAGTTTAGAATAACCTATTAAGCAGGGAGTACTTGTATATAGATAAAGTAAACCAAGCCTTTCTTTTGTGTAAAAAATATATATAACAATATTTAAAAGATAACAAACAACACCTGGCCGGTTCATTAATTGTTGCCGAGTTTTTTTCTGTGGCATTTTTTATTGATATACTTGATCACAGAATTTTGTAGAATTTATTGTTCCATCTTGAGGAAGAAGTTCCTAGAAAATTACACCCTTCTAAAATCTCCAAACATACAAAAGAGCTTTTTTGGTATATAGTAGAGCTCAAGTTCTATTGAAACCGAGGACATTGACGGTTAATAGATAAGACTGCATGTTTGAACAATCAGAGTCAGATAAGGCCATTCATGTAACGATGAAAAAGAAACATTTGGAACAGAGAATTTTGGATATTAGTCTCTTCCCATGCACTAATTTATATAAAATCCAAGTTTCGTCCCCAGTAAAAAGCCAATTTAAAAACAGATTCTTTTTAAAGATGAGAAAGAAACTAACTTTTTGACACCTTAATATATTTTTTAAAAAAGTATTTTTATTCTATTATTTCTTTTTTACATGTAATACAATTTACACTATTTGCATTAACAAGAAAACATTAAAATTTTAAATTATGTTAGGAACTCTCGTAATATAACAATAAATTGAAGTTATGACAGAACTAGTACTATTTTTGTCGAAATGAAGTGTGGTGAAACAACGGCTGGCGCAAGAAATCTACGGACTTTCGCTCTCGAGAGAAAAGAATTACCGGAAAACAGTTTCTTGGAAGATAACTAACAAAAATCAGCCCCGCAGTTATTGACTTGCGTTGTTATGATGAAGATTACTGAAAGTAATAGGAAAAAGAATTTCTTTTCAGACTGATCCATAAATTTCTCTCTCCTGGCCTGATTGCTCGTCTTGCGTTCCTCGATCTAACGATTTTGCTTTTTGGAGATATCTGTCGTAACAAACAATAATGGTTATTTGGCGAAAGAAACTTAAGGATTTTGGACTATTTTTTACTTTTATTTCTTAATCTAATTTTCATTTCTGAAAAGGATAGTAGAGTAGATTTCGTATATATCATTTTAATAAAGAAATGTAAAATTAAATTTTTATTTGTATGGAAGCCTGACTGTTAATTTTTTAAGCTTATCAATACATTTTAAGGTAAAATTAAAATATTTCAAATTTTTCAAATTTTATTTAATTTAATTTTACAATAATTAAATTTTTAATTTGTTTAACATGGTTTTTATACGATAATACGCGCTGAAACAATTAAAGAAGCATGTTTAAATTTTGGCTAATTATCGATTTATTATCTAACACAAGAAATAACTATTTGCCAAATGTGGCAGTTCAGCAATCAGCCTGTACAATTTCTTAGAATGATAATTTATCATGCACGTAGCATTTAACTATTCGGAGAGAGAATTGAGTTTATACAAGTGGTATTCAAATGAAAACGTAAGAAACGTGGTAACAACGTATCTGTCAGTTTACGTATTTACCTGAACGTATTTACGGATGGGATCGCAATTTCCTGTGCAGATAGGAGCAACCACTGGTACCTGCATGCGCAGTAGAAATCATAGACTCTCATAAGGAGCATCGGCGGAGGTCCGCTACAGAGTGAATTCCTCAAGCACAGAAGAACCATTGATTCCGATGAACTATGAGACTCTCCGAATACTTCACAGGTACATCAAGAACAAAAGACTGGTGCTACTCACCACATATGTGGCTCTACTCCATGACAACGTGCGTCCACATTTATCAAAGATCACACACTCAGGGCAGGTCAAGTTCACGTGGGAGCATCGAGATTATCTGTCTTACAGCATGGACATGCCAACCTTCAGTTTTCATTCATTTAGTCCCCTGAAACAGTATCGTAAAGGTAAACTCTTCAACTGGGAAGAAGAACTGAAGGATGCTGTGAAGGACTAGGTCTCGTCACAGTCAGAGGAATTCTGTGTCAATCGATGGGATTGTTGGCCATAACATCTTGTTCATAAGCCAGATAACATCTACGAGACACGAGCAGTTGCTTTTGTCTAGTGGTTATGTTACGAACTTTATAATCACAAAGTCCTGAGTTCTATCCCGAGAAAACACCACTTACCACAATGATAACTTCGGACAATGGACCATCAACCTACAAACGCAACCTTCGTGGCACGCTCTACTGGTAGCAAAAGCCGCCATAACACTCGTTCATCGCCCGCCATAACACTTGGCATGATTAAATCGTTCGTCACCCGCCATAACGCCTGGAGCGATTAATGCATTTGTCGCCCATGATAACATCGTTCGTCTCAAATCAGACTCACAGGAAGGGGAGTAATGTGATGGTAAGTTCATAATCCAGATAACCTCTATAAGGCAAAAGCAATTGCTTTCGTCTAGAGGGTATGATACGAGACTTCTGACCCAAAGGTCCCGAGTTCTGTTCCGAGCTAACCCCACCTACCAAAGGTATACGGTGTAAACTTTGAAGAAAATCTTTATTTTTATCCACAGTATAGTTTTGTACCTTTTATTTTTAACAACCCTTGTATATATTATCACATTACCTATTTATGAGCTCAATTCTTATTTTAACTTGGAAGAGGAATTTTATTTAAATCACACAGCTTGCCCTTTCAGTCCTACCTTTCAACGTTGTAATACAGGCTAGAAGTGTTTATTAATTCCCATACATACACTACTCCTGCACTTTATCATTTGTCAAACAATGCAACAAACCAGATCAAAGAATAAACAGCATTCCGATTATCTCTCTCAACTAAAACTCTCCCAATTTTCCTTTTTACATTAAATCCTTTCCCCGAATGATTTATGACGGTTACCATCCCAATAAAGAGCCCCCACCTCTTCCACTGCCTTTTGCAGCAAGAGCACAAACATCTGTTACCAATCGGTTAAGCGATACAAAGCGCAGAAACGCTCCGCCAATTCTCGTTGAATAAAATTTCTATTACCACGATGGTCACAGACACTGACATAGGAGCAGCATTATTCGCGCCACAGTTTTAACAAATGGACCCTTATTTTATTTAATGAACAACAATTCGTTTTTTTTTGCTTATAATGCTGCTGCTTTCGCTCATTGTAATGAAGCACATGACGGTGGCTGGAATTGCATTGATTGATTTTTAAGGGAGTTTGAGTAATGATTATATGAGTTGGGTTTATGAAGCATTTGGCTGAGAAAAAAGTAATACAGGGAATAGAACAGCCGTTGAATACTTTTTTTCGGTATTAAATTACTGTAATAATAATAAAAAGGAATTTTTAAAAACTTTATGTTAAATAGTTTGATACAATTTTATACCGAAAGAATGGAGGGCAAATGAAATATGAAAAAGCGTGTGGCCCTGATAAAAATATTCTGAATCAGTTGGAATTTTTATTATATTTGAAATATAAATGGTAGTTATAATTAAAGCTCGACTAAATTGGTCATAATAGAAAAACTACCAGCCCAAATTCTAAAAAACTTGTTAATAGTTTGAAGAGGGACACGGGAATTTTTTCCCAACAAAAAACATTTCAAAAACTCATCACCAGTTGGAAAAATGACACTGTGTACGATATTGTTAAACAAAATTAGACAATAAGGAAGTATTTTAAAATGTATTTAATTATTTCTAAATGTGTTACAAAACACGTTCAATATGGCATTTATCATTTTCTGACAGCAAATTAAATCACATTACTATATTCTCATCAAGAGCTCTTAGATTATCCCTCGGCGTATTTCTATACTGAATGATACCTTTGAAAATTACGCCAATCAATGCTATCGCATTCATAATAAAATTTAGCGAGAAAAGTATGACTTTGAATAGTTGATTTAACGATGAGAACTTTGACAAATAGGCTCAATTATATTGGGAAACGAAATGTCGCGTAAAGCGCATCTGCACGAATCATTTGCTTTTTCCTACCATAAGTTAATTACAAGACCTTGTTTTACGTAACCCTGTAAAGAGTTTCTTTTCGGAAACGATTAAGCCCATTTTTAAATCGATGCCTTCATGTCTTACTTTGTTTAATAATATTGCATACAGCTTTTTGAAAATTTTATTTAATTGAGTTTGGTGGAAAAAATACTCATGGGCACTTTTAAACTATTATTAAACTACTAAACTACTCTTTTAAACTAAACTAAACTAGTTTGGTAACATTTGCTCTAATAGTTTTCCTGTTATGACCATTTCAAAGTGGACATTGAATTTATAACCACTCTGTATTTTGAATTTTTCAATGAATTGCTCAAAAATTGAGTTTTTTATAGCATTTGTGATGTCTTAATATTATCGTTTTTTCAACTTCAAACATTTTTATTCTTTTATTTTAATCTCATATTTTAAATTAAAATAGCATATATATTTTTTACCCTTTGACGCATATAAAAATTAAATC
>JAPMOQ010032154.1:0-11371 GCA_026543055.1 Argiope trifasciata | reverse complement strand
TTGCAACAATTGACCGTCCATTTTCAAAGTAAAATTCAATTATCTTCACTCGTTGTTCTGTTGTAAACTTATCCATGCCAAAAATTTATAGGGATTATATTTTTTAATTCTGAAAAGAGAAAAAGAAATATATTAATAGAAAAAAAGTTATTTAATTTTCAAAATGTAAAGTGACTTCTGGGCCACGCTGTATATTCTATGGGAGAATGATGGTAAGTTGCAAAGTATTGCCTTTTAGACATGTAATCGTTTTAGAGTCATACAGTGAAAAATATATGATTTTACTATATTTTCACACCATCTGCTAAAATTTCCTCCAGGAACAAAACCCTTCACCCTCGTCGCTATGCCACTGTTGTAACCAAACTTGACTTTTTGCATCATCAAAATTGACTGTCAGTATAAAAGAATCATACAAATAAAATTTCTTCAATGTATTGAAAATAGTCCAAACAATTCTAATATTTCAAAATAAATATCCATAAAGACAGATTTTTTATGTTTGAAATGAAAGTGAACAGCACTTAAACTTATGTGCTATTTTCCCAAACGTATTCTATCTGGGAATTCAGTTTGGAATGGAACAATATTTCATCCTGAAAACATATTTGGGAACCATAATCGGATTGCTTGAATTTAAGCTTGCCAGATACATAATATTCTGACAGGAAAATAGGAAATAACGATTCTGACATATTGGACTAGAAATGAGGAATTCGTTTCATTCCAGGAAATGATCAATAATTGCAGATTTTGTATTCGGATGACTGTATTATCTTTCGTCACGGCATAAATAGGATTTTGCAATTACAAATGCTTTCATCTAATAAGTTTCTGTCCAAAATATTTTGTTGATAGCTACAGAGTAATTCAAGACTTAAATTACTTTTAGGATACACAAAACATCTGAGTTATTATTCCTGATGTGTTTAATTCTTTCTGATAAATATAAAAATGTACACTTCCTCGCATATAAATCGAAAATTAAAAATGTATCTATCTATCGATTTTGGAAAATCTTAATCTGATTCATGTTTTCCTAAAAATGTATTAAAATAATCCTTGGTGGAATCTAAGTACTTCGTGTCTTTAGTTAATAGACGGGTTGGACATCAGTTTTCATAAAATGGGATATCTGGTTAATATTTCTGACGCATTTTAATTTTATATCATGTTATTAATTATTTCTTGCTAATTATTTTAACATGATTGGGGTTAATAAATGTGATATATTGTGACTATATAAATGACAATAGTTTTCATTTATTATGTCCCATAGTTTCATGGCATTCGTATTTGCTGATACAGTTATTTAACAAACTTTCGATGTTTATAAATACCGAAAGAACTAAGTGAAAGAGATAAAAGGGATATAAATTTAATAAATTATACTTGAAAAATATTAATATAACACTAAGACTTTTCAATAAATAGAATTTGTTCCTTTAATTTAATTTATTTTATTTTAATGTGGGACGTTAAAGTTGCTTTGGTGTGGAATATTTGAATCCCTAAAAGGTGCAGGCAAACATTAAAAAGCATTGTTTGTCAGAAGTTATCACTAGAAGAAGCATAAAGAGGAAACTTTGAATATATATATATATTAAATTTTAAATTTTCCTTCCAGGCAAAAAAATAATTTGGAATCTAATGATTCTGAGATGGGATAGAAAAAAATATATCACTTTTCTTAAGATGACGATTGTGCAATAGAACAGTCTCGAGATGCTTCCAAACAAAATTTTCGTAAAAAGGAAAGGGGAAAAATACACGAACATTTATAATATATAATTTTTGTAAATATCAACGCATGCGTGATTTGACAGTCACGTGATTGATAAAAACAGGTTTAAACTAGTTTTACAAAAAACAAAAAAACACCTGTTTTTAAGAAAAGAATTTTAGAAACTCGACTGATTCTGAGAAATCAAAACACGTAGCTTTCTAAATGCTGCTGATTGTGAATATATAAGAAATAATCTTCTCACATTATAACTTGAAATTTGCGATTTCAATTTTCAGTATAATTTAGATAATAACGTATTTTTCGTCAAATCGTGAGTGGCTCTCTTTCAATCTAGTGGATCTAAGAAATTAGTTATTTCAAAATCCCTTCAGACTATGTGATAAAATAATTAAAAAATGACTATATAATAATATAATTCAGTTATGACTATTTAATAATTTCTTTACTTCTTGCAGTAATGTGTCATTGATACTACAAAAAATAACTTCTATTCAAATATTTTTTGTTCAATTTTATGGATAATTTCTTCAGTTTTCTTTTTTCATGACATATATAAAAAAATTACACCCATGTTGAATGCCAAATAATATTCACTGGTTTTTATTCCTCTTACATTCTAAAATGTATAATCTCATATACTTATTCTGCACATAAAATTTATTCAAAAGTAGACGCAGTTCTCATAAAATAAGCCAAAAATCAAAATCCAAGGGACTCAAATAGATAAAAATGATGTTTAATAAATTCATCAAATAAATAAAGTAAAATTAACAACCAAAATGCTACTTATTCTTTCTCAATTGCTACTAGAAACATCCATATTTCCAGTTCTTTAGGGTGAAATCTTGCTCTATAGGGATTACTTTCCTAAATATAATACAAATAAATTAGACGCTATATTTTAATGTCCCTCATTTTATTACACATTTTTATTTGATTTGCTTCGTGTTAGCAAAGACCGGATTTTGTAATCGAATTTTCAATCAATAATGATCTGGAGATTTGAAATTTCTTATACTTTTTGTATTATCGATGACAGTATGCTATTTCGCCATTTTCAAGACTCTGTATTCAATTAATTTATGAACGCTGATTTATAAACATATTCAATTAATTTATATACATTTTGTGTTCTTATGTATTTGCTTGGCTGGGATTTTAAACGCAAAATGATTTTAATTTTCTTAATATTTATAACAATTAATGATGAGTTAATGATGAAAAAGTAAAAAATAGTTAAAATTGAGCAAATTTCCTTTTTGGTACTCTAATAAAAATGCTTTTTTTAGATTAATAACTCTAATATAATTACTTGGATCTATAAGAAAAACCAAATAAGAAAATATATTTACTTTATTTTCGGAATATTTCTATATATGGAATATAAATATTTCCACATTTAAGCAACTTATGATTATGGAATTCCAATTACCCTCAAATCAAAAAAATATTTCAATGATTTCAACTTGCGTGTAATTATATACATAATTAGTGTTTATCTATGAAACTGAGAAATGATATCTTCAAAAAATTTCAAATCTACAGTGGTATTATGGATAGAAATTTCAAGGTATAAATTTTTTTAGCAAAACTTGCAATGAATAAATTTATTTAAAACCAGCTTTCATGAATATTATCGATGAAATAATAATTACTTAAACAAATATTACAAAACCTTCGATGACATTCCTTATACTTTATAACTATCAGAAAAATTTCAATGACTTAATCATAACTAATATTTATATTAAAGGTAAAATTTATCGTATATTAAATCAGCTATTGAAAGTTAAATAAAATAAACATCGCATGTGGAAAATGAAAATCCGAAATCGTACAGAGTCTTAAGTAAACATTTATTAAAAATATACATAAAATATTTAATGCCTTTAACGTAGAAAAATCTTTTATAAAAAATATAATAATACAAAATATAAACAGAAATCTCTTACCGTCTGTGTTATTATTTTTGATTTAATAGATTTTTTCATATAAAACATAGAATAAACAAAAACTGTCTAATCCTTGCAACATTACTCTAAACTAAAATTTTAAAATGTTGCATCAAAAATTTTAATATCTCGCAGTTCTTCGGAAAATTACAGAACTCTCCAAACGATTTTTAAAAGCCACAGAAAGAGCTTTAATAAATCAACTTTAAACTTTGCTTCTTTTTAAAAAAAGAAATATTTATTATTTTCAAATGTAAGCCGATTATACCCTTTCATTGGCAGCTTTAATAAATATTCGAAGCATGAAATATGTAGGCAGCAATTTTCATATAGTGAATTTTAATCTTCATTAATCGTTAGAATCAAATATTCAATTTAAATTTTAAAATTACTGGAAATTTCAAGATACAGAAACATTTTTTTTCAGTAAATCGAAAACTAATATTCGTTACAATTTCAAAATTTAATTTTTTGAGAATTTATAGTACATGCTTGATCTGTGTATTTTTTGCAACAAGCAGTAATAAGTTTCAAAAATATTTGAGGTGTAAAAAATAAATGAAATGAAATTAGCTATTTTATTATCAAGTGAGAGCATGATCTTATTTTCATTATGAGATATTGAATAATTGAAAGCAACAAATAATTAAGTTATATATACATAAGTTTCTTGATTTTCTGAAGCCGATTTAAACTGGTAATTGACTTAAATTTATTAAGAGAAACAACGTCTTAAAATAATAATGTTCTCTCATGATAACTTGAAATTTACGATCATAGATTTCATTTTTACTTTTTAAATTAAAATATATGTGGGTTCATTTCTTCCATTCTTTTATTTTAATTATTTTTATATATTTTTTTTAATCTAATAAGAAACATGATGATTTATTGGAAGAACCAAACGATAATTTTACTCACATAATCTTTGTCACAATGATACAATAAAATGTTGAAATTATTTCCAAAATAAGAAGAAAGTCCCTCAATTATTTGAATTATTTTTTCAAAATGAATAACACAATACATCCTATCAATATTTTACTAAAAAATGAAATAATTTGATTTCTTGTATGGGTATCGTAATTCCATCTGAAAAATTTATTGAAACTCTGATTGTAAGCTTTATATTGTGAGATTTACGATTAATCTAGAATTGTTGCGAATTGTCAATAGTTACAATTTTTATTTTTTAGCATTATGTGAAAATTTGTATCTACTACATTTGAGCAATAAGTTGAACTTAAAATAATTAAGATTTTGGTTCTGTGAAATCACATTTCGAAGGTTGTACCATTAAAGTAAAGATGATTTCAAATAGATTTTTCAAATAAAACTTTTGAAAATTTTCAACATTTTTGAAAATATTAGAATCAATTTTAAAATAGCGAAATGAGGAATTAAATGTAATGGATACTTATAGATAAAGCAATTTTAATAAATTATTATTAATTTTACTCTGTTAATATGCATTTTATGGAATCAAAGCAAACTGCTACGAGATTAGGAAAACACATGACATCTAAAGTAGTTAATTGAATCCCTTAATTAATTCGTGAGCAACCTTCTTTATTTGTATGCCAATAGGTTTATTTCACCTTAATAAATTATACGTCACTATGTATATTTCAGCAGTTAAATGTTTAAACCTTATTTAATGATAAATATATTTTTTACAGTTTTATACAATTGGATGAAATATTTATATGAACTGAAATTATAAATGAGATTTTATCTAGAGCAATAATTATTAATCTCTTTTGACTGTTACAATTTAAAAATACTGTATTTGAAACTAAGTTTTTCCCTCTCTTCAATTACTTTGAATCTCTTATAGAATTTTCTTGCAAGAGGCAAAATGGATTAAATTGCTTTTTTAAATTTTAAAATTGCATATTTTAATAAATATTCTATGTAATTTACTAAATGGAATTCTAATATTATCACGTTTACATATTCATTGGATATTAATATATTTTACAAGATTACCCATTTTTAAAAAAATAACTTATATACGAAAATTTAAAAGTTTATAGAAATTAATAATATTTTACGGTCGAGAATGTAACAGATTAAATATTAGTATTTCTGTTACTTTATTTCGAACTTCATTCTATTATACATTTTTATGCATATGCTTGTGTTAAGTGAGCTTAAAATCATCAATTGAGTATACATTTTAATGAAAGATGATTATTTCATATCGTAATTTTAATGCAATAAATGCAATTTTTTTAATTATAATTATTTGATAATTATGATAAATAAATATTTAATAATTTAGTCTGTTTCTATACATATAAAAATCAAATACCAATAAATTTCCTAATTTTTAACTTAATTTAGTCTAAATTAACTTCGTTCTAAAATGTACCCTTATTTCCTGAGCATGTTTCATCATTTTTTCAAATGGCTACACGAACTCTAAAATTGCTGAAATCGACTTGTTCCCACACTCCGAGTCAAGGGATAAAACCTAAACAATTTTCTTTGAATGTCTATTTTTGCCTTACATCAATCGACGCATGTAAAGAAATCCTTATCAGAATCTCACAATATATACTCATAGGGAGTAATATTTCTGTCGCTGTTTTCTCTTTTTGTTCTCGTGTTGTGATGTAGATTGGCGTACCTCGTCACCTCTTAAGGCCTTATCACACGGTGAAATTTCGTCTGCATTTTTCCGTTTCTACCCTCAAAAACCGGTCAAGCAAGTTTCATAATCGACAACTTTTTCTAACCAGTTCGAAAATGTTGTCGAAATATTGTCCGCAAACGAAATTCAACCAATCATGTGAAAGTTTGAAGTGACGTCACTTTATTTGTCGTTTGCTGACGGAAAGTGCCGAAGATATTTTGCCTTGTGATAAGGCCTTTACTTATACATAAATTATGACTCATACATATATAATGCCGTATAAAGAAAGTCTACCACGAGCTCAGTGGCTGAATGGTCAACGCATGTGATCCAAACTCAGAGTTTGCGAGTTTGATGCTCGCTATGACTGTTATATTCAAAGTATGGATTTTTAGCTTGTTCGCTTATGTTCTTTAACATTATAGATCTTTCTTTATTATGTAAATTAGTTATTTCTAGAATATTCTGTTCTTGTATAAAAGCTGATACTCACTAGTCGTGAGCAACTTCTTCTTGTTAAGTTGCAAGTCTTTACTTTCCTTCAATAAACTTGTTTGTTAGTTAAAAGCTGACGGTGTGTTTATTTGAATCTTCGTGACAATATAAAGCGAAATGTATAGTTCTAAAGTCAGCTCTCTGTTCCGCCATGAAACTGCTTTATATAATTACAGAAAAAATGATCGGGAAAACTTTTAATCCAAACTCAAAGAGCGTGATTTTGCCGATCTTATGAGATTCAAAAGAAATCTCTTTTTTATATGTATATAAAATGAGAATTACTAAAACCACTTATCAAAGCTATGGATAAATATATTATATATTTCCCTGTTATTTGTGTTTATCGGGTGGTGAAACTCAAAGAACAAATTCTTTGGCTCACACAGAGGAATGTAGAAGATTGCAGGACTAAAAAAATCGATTGAGAAAAAACATAGCTTAAAATTTTATAGACATTAATAAAGAACTTTTAAGATATCAAACGGATCGATATCTCTTTCAATTCATTATTTTCTTAGCATTGCATCTTAAATAAGCAATGGGAATAGAAGAATTCAAGGAATCTTTTAAAACACAACACTTTAAAAACGTTAAAAAACATTTTAAAACATAATTTTAAAAATATTAAAAATATTTAAATCATAAAACTTTAAAAACAATTTAAAACATAAAACTTTAAACAACGTAAGCACTTCTGTATCATAAGATTTGCTTAAAAACACATTATTCTTGCAATCCTTATGAATTTCTCTAAATTTATTTTTAAATTATAGGGTGGAAGGAAGATATGCATTCTGGAATGTGAATAGAATGGCAAATTACTGTTCGGGATTTAACAAAGATGTTGGACTAGTTTCAAAATATTGAAGCATTTCTTTAAAGAAAAAGAAAAGGAAATTCGATTTAATGGCGACCATAAAACGATAATAAAAAAGTTCACCAAATGATAAAAATATACTCAAATATCAAATTATATAATCACATGCCATATAATTTGACTATTGAAATCGCTAAATTTGATACATTTTTTCTTGTCGTTTAATGTTTACCATTACTATCTACAAGTACCATAAATTCTTATAACTTTAATAATCCCTCTTTTTTGAGATATATAAAGTTCTATGAAAGTTTATTCAGCTGTAATTTAATTTCTTTTATGATAGATTTTAACCCAAAATGTGTCTAGATTTATTAATATTTATTTGATTTATTGAATCATATTTTAAACAAATTTGAGTGCTTTTAAAAATGTCTCAAATTCAAAAATTTAGTTTCACAATTACGAATAATCCCCATGAGATACAAAAAATAAGAATTACGTTTAAATTTTTGTATATATATAAATTTATTTTGTATATCAATGAAAAGGTTAACAATTTGGAGGAAATTTTATATTTAGTAATTATAATTATTTTTTGTTTTTTAAGTTTATCTATATAAGTGACTTTCCTGAAAATACATTATTCTTTACACTCTCTCTCCCACATACAGTTTGTTTATGTCTAACTATTTGCAAAAATATATTCAAAGTGCGTTTCGAAATGTCGATAGTGCAGTATAGTGGTAAGAACAACATGACTAACTCCTTGGTTCGAGCGGAGCTTTTTGATTTTTTTTCTTATACATTTATATTTCATATTTTTTATTTTAAGTTTATCTATATAATTAATGTATTTCCTGAAAAAATTTGATTATAAATATGCACAAACAAATACACGCATAAAACATGTTTTATAAGTAACTAATAGGGCATTTTGTCTAGCTGTAGCCTGGTTGGTAGGGCGTCAGTCTCGTAATCGAAAGGTCGTGGGTTCTGTCCTCGTCTCGGCCAAAGACCGCCGTGTTGACTAATGGCAGTTGGGACACGTTAAATAGGTCGTGTCTGCAAAGTCCTCCAAGTTCCCATAACAAAACTATACCTCTGGGGGTACTGAATCAGGGATGAGTCGGTCTCTGATTTGGATCTAAATTTTGACTTGCTGATGGATGAATGAGTGTATGAATGAATTCGACCGCCCCTAAAAAGGGTTGCGTCGCCTGTGTTCGAGCAAAGTCGCCCTTTCACTTGCTCATTAACAACGAAAAGCTCACACCTCTGCCTTAATCGAAAGAGCTCTGCTAATTGGGCTTGGTATGACCATATGGCATTACACAACAACAGTATTTTTTCTACCTGCTCTCATGCTGACAATGTCATATAACTAAGTCTCGAACCCAATTTCACTGCAGTAAAAACTGAGTGTAAGTTCAAATATACAAATATTGATAAATGGATATCGTAATAATAACATATTGTTTCAAATAACATGTTCGAATAAGTGCATTCACATATTTTTTATTTATTCAATAACTAGTTCATGTGTAAGTAAGATTGAAAATTGTCTGTATATAATCAGTCCATGATTCGTATCTAAATATTTACATCTAAAAACACGACTTTAAACAAAAATTACCGAGAAAAGATTTATCTTCCAGATTTTATCAAATAATTGCACTAATTTGCATATTTCATATGCAAATTTCCAGATAAAAAGTTGATTGTTATAATTCCATTAAACATTCGATTAATTGATATATACTTAACAGAAGAAGGAAAAAATATTCAGCTTGAAAATATCCATAAAAAGAAATATTAAATTGAATAATTGCCTGAAGTAATACAATATGGTTTCTCAAATTTAATTTGGGGCATTCTCTCGCAATTTACGAGACAGTATTATCTTTGCATTATTATCAGTAAGATCTTTGTTTAAGACTTAATAGTTTTCGCACATTAATTAAATATTTAAACATTCTGCAATCTCGAAGAATTTTTGAACATCCAAATTATATAAAAGATTAATTATGTAAACATATGGTAGGTAAAGGGGAATATTTCTAATATTTAATTATCAACCAAACTGTTTTTAAGATTTTTCAAAATAACATTGGGATAATTCTATTATAATAGAAATAAGTTAGGTGAATACGAATCCTGTATTTTTAAATAAGAACTTTATTCTGCGAAGTGAATAATCGTTACACTCGGTGAAATATTTTTATAAATTATGTCTATTTGAATATTATAGATTGTAAAAATTGAATTTATAATTTAGTTAAGATAAACAAAGCTTAGGGATTGATTAATTAGGTACAGTCGACAGCTCATCATTTTGTCTATTACCAAGTGTTTTAAAAGAAAATATGCCTATTTGCATATTAATAAAATTGCGCAAGAATTAATTCGACATTTTAATTTAATATCCTAAAGCCTAGTATTATAATCTGATGCATAACTTCATTATTAAAAATTCAGTTCCAACCAAAAAAATATGTGCGACATATAATTATATATCCCTGTTAATTTGTTTCAAATTAATTTATTCAGTTTTAACAATAAATATTAATTATGCCTGATCCTTAATTGGATATTTATAATTTTATTTATCGCTCTTAAAATCTAGTCAAGATGAAAACTAAAAGTAATTAATACTGATTAATTTAATGCATAAATTAATCCATACTCAAGTAAATTAATGTTTCAGCAGCCATTCAATCCATACCGGCATTTTAATACCTTAATTAATAAAAATATTCTAGATATTTTCCAGCAAAAATTCCTTATTTTATTGCGTATAATATACGTAATATAATTTAGGAAGTAAAAAATAAAAATCTTAAAACTGAGATAACTTCTCAAATGTAGTGCAAATAATAAAAAGATATAATCATTGAAATTGGCGAAACATTTTTAGAATAAATTTAGATCCCCATACTGAGAATAATATTGCGTAATTTTACAACAGTTTATTGAGAAGAGATAAAACACAAAGCAAAATTAATTAATATTTGATGTACAAATATTGATATTTCGTGTACATTGAATATTCACTGACATTATTATGTCTCAATAAAATTATATTTGAATATTTATTCCATGTACATTGACTGGTGTCCTGGCATAAAGGAAGCGTGTCTTATCCGTGATCTGGGCGTCCTGGGTTCGGTTCCTGGTTCGAGCATGGTTATTCTTCTGTTTGTGAGATGTATGATTGGACCTCCCTATAAAAAGGGGTTGTGCAAGCGAATGTGAAGCATGAAGTAGCTTAGTTGTACTCTTGGTCCTAGTTGGGGTTACTGAAAAAAAAAGAGACGCATTTTGGCTTAAATCGCTGACGGTATCTGACAACGGGCTTAAAAAGTGCCTCAAGTAACAGCAACAACAAGGTTAATTTGAGTACTAAAATATCAGCTGTGATTTCAGAGTCAACATTGCGTTTTATAATAGGAGAATAGCAATACTTTTTTCAGCATAAAATCAGTTCTTAAGTTTTTACTTTCTAACGGGATTAGTATACTTAAACAAATGGAATGGTCTAATGAAAATTTTCTTGAACACCCTCAAATAAAGAAATTAACCTTTCTCCCGCATATAATTATGAAACTTGAACGAAAGATGAAGTTGTGTACGAGAGTCATATTTTTATTTGCAGAGAGCTACTCCTGAGAGCTAGCTTCATGTTTAGACATAAAATGCATGCATTATTAACCCTTAAC
>JAPMOQ010032150.1:0-12794 GCA_026543055.1 Argiope trifasciata | reverse complement strand
AATTATTTACCTTTTATTTTATTGATTTTGGATTAGAAACTCAAAATATTCTTTGGAAAAATAATAAATTCTATATAATCGCATTGTGTATTAAGAAAGACAAAGCAATTTAAATAAAAATAAAATTGTATTACCATAACGTGATAAATACAAGACCTGAATGATCAATAACTACAGTTTCATTTAAAATTTTTTATTAAAAGCAAAACATACACACTCATATATATTATACTAAATTTACAGAATAATATCTTAATATAAATAACCACTTTTTATCTGAATTGTTTGTAAGTTGTTATTTGTTGTCATGCTAGATTAATGAATCAATTGTCAAACTGAGATTAATGTAAACGATTTTGAAACAATCATTTAAAGATATTGAAAGAATGAAACTCGAGATATTTTGCGAAGAGATAATAAATATAAAAATATTAACAGTAAAATTAACTTAAATTTTTTATTTAAAAATTTAGATTTAAACTTAAAAAATAATCTTTTCAAATGTATTAGAAGTTCATTCAAAGAATTACAGAATAATAAACAAGCAAGTTTATATAAGAAACAAAAAAAGATATTTTTTGTTTGTAGTAAATAATTTTAAACATTTTTTTTGTAAAAACAGTGTTGTTCTGCGAAAAAACTATGACTTCAGGTAGAGTAAAATAAATGTAAATCAAAAACAGTTTCTTATTGTTGTTGTTGAGTCTAGCTGAGAAAACGAAATGAAGAGGTGTTTCTTTTTTATGCTCTACATTTTTAAAATCACTGGATTACGAAATTTCTGATTATAGAGGAACCAACCAGTATCCTAAAATGTCCTATCCACTGTACATCCATGCATCCTAGAATGGGTAATTGGAATCTATTCGGTATAATATTTAACAGAAATAAAAGAAAAGGATAAAATTTGGCATATTCTTTAACTCAAAACCATGTTCTTTTTCGTTTGGCCTGTTGAATTTAATGTCGTAAGAGGCATATTTGTCTATATAATGTCAAACACTCGATTTAAAAAATAACAACGGAGCATCAATTTAACTTATTTCCAGTTGCGGCCTTCCTGGGAGAATTTCTGGGGAAACTAGCTTAAATTTCTGTCTTGCTTGGTAGGAAACATAAAACTTCAAAGCCGATCACAACCAAGTATTAGTTGATAAATATATATGCTGTTGTCTTTCTTTAAATAACATTAGTTAATAGAACAGCCAGGTTTTTGCACTTATCATTATCATACTGCATTGAAATTTTTTTAACTTTGCTTAATTCTTCAGCGAATAGTAGAGTAAGTGATATAGATGCATAAAGTTGATTTTAATTTCGTGCATAATATTTACTTTAGACAGAAAATCAGATGAGATAAATCGACACATTATGAATCAGCGGAAATGGTATGGTATTCACATATTCTTTTATGCTCTCAAATATAAATATTATGTCTCTCTCCCTCAGAAATTATGATCCTTGGATAAAGTAGAGATGACCTCGCATGGCAGTGGTGAACTGTAGTTAAGAAATATTAAACTTTGGCATGAGTTTGATGTCTTTACTAAAGTGTCGTATCTTTTTTGCGAGCGTTTTGGTGTTTAATCCCTATAGTCCTTAGCTAATAGTTTGTTAAAATTGAACTTGTTTTTTAGACATTCTCAATCAATGACAGACATTAGACATTCTCAACTGAACAACACATGTAGTTACAAAATTACATACCACATTTTATACATTTAAATCATTGAGCTTCTATGCTATTGTGTTTACATGCTTTTGAATATATGGACTGAAAGACATTCAACCTCTTTCTGAGTTTAATTCGAATTTTGTAGGATGTTTGCACTATAGACGTTAAGTCTATGTACCGAATTTCATGCATCTAACTGTTTTCAGTTTTTTCAGTTTGTTATATTCGGCAACCATAAACTCATCATTTGATAGAAAGCTACTACTTTTTTTTTCATAGGCAGTATGCCAGTAGTAGCTCGTTGTAGCTCTAGTTATATTTAGATTTATCTTTGTCTCTAAAGACAGACAATTTTTTAAAAATGTGTTATTTGTGTTTAGGGAGGTCTAAAATATGAAAAATCGACAATATCTTCATGTTTAATACTTTCCTGTGTTTTTAGAATTTTTGAGTTTTGAATTTTTTAGCAATTACAAAAGCTGTTTTATCCTCCGTTTCCTAGAAAATAAAAACATACATTACTTCCTTAGACAATCGTACAAATTGCGTCTATTCCAATGAGCTTTTAAAGTTTCGAAGAATTTAAGCACTTTTGTTGCATATTTTATTAGTTAAGGAACTCATTACTTGCTAAAGTTCGGAAATTCGCAGTAGTTTAAACTTGCCTTAAGCCATGCAATTACATTTGCTTAAATTATTCAAAAAGAATAAATTCTTCTGTTATTCGGCTAAATAAAGGAGCGGGGATGTTCCACTTTCTCGTATACTTAGAAAAATTTAGCATATTTCTTACTGTTTCTCTCTTTCTTATTCAAGAAACATATTTAGTTGAAGGATAAGATAGGAGGGCTCAAACGATAAACCGATAAATATCCATGGTCCACAGAGTGTTATAACATTATCTTCTTTTCTCCGTGTAATAATGCAGTGTGGTACATTTTGTGCTGCGTAATAACATGAAGAAAATTGAGTATATAGTTTTGAAATCTTCCTCCTCGCTAATTGGTTGGAAAGTAGGAAACAGATTAATCATTTTATGCAGCAACTTTATTTAGATGACATACGTTTTAAATTATTATTATTTAAATGTTAGATTTATTTAGACATTAGATTTTACTCAGAATTTACGTCTATTTGTGGCTTATAATAAACGTCCTCTCTGACAGATTTGGTCCAAAATTCCACAATTAATGAACCAATTTTCAATATTTTTGTTTTCAAATTAGCCTATCCACATAGTTACTGGCAGATTTTACTTTGTCGGATTTTGACCAAAATTCGATAGAAAAATACAAATTTGTGATCATATTTACATGCAGAGAGACATAATTCCAAAAATGACATGGATACAAGGAAATCTGGAACATGTAGTGGTCGACATTTCGACAGTTCTTTCTGTTTGTGTATTTCGTATGCGAAAAATAAAAGGAACCATTTCTAGTTATATTTTTGCATTATGTTCCAGCCTTCTTAATGATAGGGCAACTTTAAATTTTTCTGGAATTAGAACTTAAATAATTTTTTTTACTGTTGCGAATTCGTAACATGTACCAAATATTACGAAAGCTCCTATGGGAGGCTTTGTTAAAACGATTGCTGAATTTTAAATTCATCATATTTTGTTGCTATGGAAATTAATAATTTTCAGAAACTAAATTTTTGGAATTTAATTTAATTATTATAATTGCAGACATATAGTTTTGGCTTTCACTTTAATATGATCTCCTTAAATTACAATTTAAATAATGTGCTGAAATTTTTAATGTTTCTTAATGAGGCGTAATTATTCAGGATTATTAATTTTATGCAGATAAAGATATAATTTTGTAATCGCAAAGTATTCTTAGTAATTTCGAGATTTGTAATTCTGAAAAGCTACACGTTTTCTTGTCTAATGGAATATTTTAATAATTTCAGAACTTAATTAGCAGTTAATGATATTATTTACCAAGCTTAATTCTATGTAAAGGAGTAATCTGATATTGAGTTAGACATAAGCTAATGAGATATTTCGTAATAATCGGATTCAAAAATATATTGCAGAATAAAAAAAGTAGAAAAATAAAAATAAAATAAGGCTTTAAAAGTCTGTTTTTTTTAACGAACAATGGTCAATAAATAAATAAATATCTCAAACTTTTTTATTCACTATCACCGTTTCACAAATTTGATCAAGAGTTATAGGGTTTAGAAAATGACACTTCCAATGTTAAATGTGTCTTATGAACTTTTTGATGAAATATCGGAAACTATTGAATATTTTTCAATTTTTTTCATTCACTTGAAGAAAATTATCATATTTCATTAAAATTATGGAATAAATGCAGAAAAAATTCAAATTTAATATTTTTAAAAGAATTTTTAAATGTGAGCGTGGGAAAAAAGTGAATAACTGCATAGTAAAATTTTTTCATTGGAGCAAAACTGATATACTAAATTACAGGAACTCAGGAAATTGTGCCCTTTTCTCAAATTGCTTTTGAAATATTCAGAAAAATTGTAACATTCCCATAGTCTATTTCCAACACACACTTCTTAAGGGGGCTTTTATAAAATTTATTTGTGTTTATAAATCTACTCTTCATAAAGCACAGACTTTAATGGAAATTATAATATCTCATTAAGTTAAATAATAAATTTAATTTTAGATCAGATGATTTTATTGCAATAATAATTGTTATTTTTTTAAAAAAGGAATACTTTATTTTCTTTAGAAGATATAAAATTTGATTACAGGATAGATTGGCAGTAGGATTGTTTAATTGATTATGTAATGGAAAAAATCTTGAAATACAGGGTTTTCAAAACTCATAGGCAAAAATTTAAGGAGTAAAAAGAAACATCTAAACAAGCAATTTCCCCCATAGAATGCATGGGAGGAGACCAAGCATAGAACCTATAGGAAGTATTCATTACTGTTCGCACGAAAGAACGAAACGCCATATGGATAGGGGAGGTACTGAATAATTTTATTGACAACTTGTATAGGAAAATTACAGAAACCACCTGCTTAATGCAGATGATACACCTGCGACGTACTAAGGGGCGCACTTTTTCAGATACATCCGGCATTTCTCAGACGGCGCTGAAAGCAACAATTTTAACTAAGGAATAGCTCTTTGTATAAATTTAATAAATGGGTTGGAAAAGATTTGATTCAACTTGAAACACCAATATAAAATTCTTTCAAAAGTGGAAAAGCCGACAATTTTAGCCAAAAACTATTATTTATCCGGCAAGTTTAAATGTTGAATATTACTCTTCAATTATGCTTCTCTTCTTTTTTGACCCACACAGCCGCCACCCACAAAACGTTTATTGTGTTTTGATAAAACCGATTGATTACAGAAATTCAGGCCTATTTATTAATAGAATATATTTTTGTTTTGTATAATAGTTTATACTGTCAGTCACCGGTGTCTGTCGCGATTTGTACAGAAACTTTTAATGACAGTCACCTGTGATTGATGCGATTCGAAGGGAATTTTCATATTCAGCGACTGATGACTAACACGAGGCTTATCATACTAACGCCCGGGGGGCACCTCGAATGCGGATGGGAAGCTTCCGGTGCAGTGGTTGGATCTCTCCAACCCGGTGAGTACATTAAAAGGTGGGGGTTCTGGACCCATCGATGGCGGGACATACTCCCTACGGGGAGGGTTGTATCGTGGCCGGTGATGGCCCTTAGGACTCAACCGTAGTTCCCACCAATGTTGCTGTTGCGCGGTTCGGTCATTCAATCTTGCGAGGTTAATCCGTGTGCTTTAGTGGCGGGTCGGAGGTCAGTGATATGAGGCTTATCGTACTAACCCTTTGCACTCGGATAAGTATATAAACGCATAACTATTCAACTAATATAAGGACTAATATAATATAATATAATTAATATAATATAATATAATTTTTATTGCTTCAAAAATAAATGTAAATAATTGTTTTAAGTTGAATTCACCCGAAAAATTAATCTACATCTTCTTAGCATTCTCTAAGAGTTTTAACAATCAAGATGAAAAAAAAAAATCTAAATGATGCGCCATCTTGGATGATGGAAGAGAATCAACGTCCGAGTGTTAAATAGTTTGACTAGAGGGGGAAAAAATGCTTTGATTAGAGAAATTTACTTCAAATACGCAACATTTTTTGTTTTATGTCAGAGTTTATATGGCGATTATCATACTTTATCTGGTTTTATAAAAGTCACCGATGACTGTAGCAATATGTACAGAAACTTTAAGGATAGTCATTAATGACTGACTCAGCTCGAAAGTTCAGTGTCAGTATCAAAGGAATCATGTTAACCCTCTGTACTGGGAAAAGTTAATTCAATACATATTTATTCGCCTTATACAATGACCTGTTTGGTGCTCAAAAATAAATATATTCTCTCGAGTTTAATGTTTCCAAAAAATTAATTTAAGTCTTTTTACAGTTCAGTAATTTTCAACAGTTAATTTTTTAAAAATGAATAAATTAAATGCCAAATTACACGGACCTAAATGATACCTGAAAGGAAGCATCATAGGAATAAAAGTTAATAAAATTGTTACTTTCAATTAGATTTACTCAATATTTAGATGTATAAATCTTCCAAAACAACAGAAACATACGTTTTTACTCTTTCCAACTTTCATATTCAACTTCCCTTGTCGATATCAAGGGTTGAAGTTATTATCATTTAAATTCCAGTAACTATTGAATATTTACACAATCATCGAAAATGACTGAATGTTTTCCCTCCTCAAACAGCGAATTATTGAGAAATGGAAATTCACCGAGGGGTGAATCGTATTTTATTATGCACTTGAAATTATGAAGTGCCTGCCTTCTCTTAAAATTCGTTGCAGTAAAATATTTTCATAATTCATCAGAGCCAAATGGGAAAATATTTATAACGATAAACCTTAGTTGGAGTCAATATGCTGTTTTGAATCATTGCATATGTCGATTATCATTTTGTTGATGACATTTGAATTTCCTGGAATATTACATTCGTAATTTTTGACGATTAATATTCAGTGATAGGCTGGAATTTATTCGTAGAAGAATTTCAAATACTACGGATAAGTGGAAAACAAACAAGCAGGTCGTAATTTATGGAATTTTAATAATATATATGTTTTAGTAATAACTTTCATTCATGAATTTTGCACAAGAAAATGTGATTCAAATTCCATTTAATCTATTCAATTCCAGAATTCAATGACACATGTTGATTCTTACAAAGAATTCTGCATTTTCTGTTGATCAAAAATAATTTTTGAAAACCCAAACCAGTAAAAATTATTTATATGTAATAATATATTTTAATCTAACTTAAATCTTAATTAATTTTCTAAATTTTTGTCATAATATAATATATTTTAGTATTTTTTATATCCTTATCCCACCATTTTATTTCATTATTTCTTACACGCACTCTAAAAAATTGTATTTTTATTTCTGCAAGCGAAAGGGTAAAAATCCTTAACTTCAGCACCCTTTCTTAAAAAAATCCTAAAATTCAGAAGCAAAAATATAAGAAAACACTTTAGTATTGTCTTTTATTCTTCCTCCATTATAGCTTCGAATTTTTTTATAATGCACTTGAAAATATTTCAGCATATCCTAACCTTTTCAAGCATTACTTTAATTCGTACTGTCTTTTAATATATTTTCGCTTAGAGAATCGAAATCCCACTTTCATTATGATGCTATTTTGTTAAAGCTGTGAGTGCAGTGAAAATCACCAGAGAAAGACTGAACTGTAGCACTGTAGCGGGACACCTATTATCCTTTCCCCATCAAATTGATTAATCAAAGCATGATTATAGAACTTATATATCTACTGTAGATAATATTTCAAATTTATATGTATTGAATGATAAAATTTTTAAAGCCAGCACCACAAATCAGACCTCTTAAAACTCGCATGATAATAAATATATTAATAGCATATATCAGGATCTATGTGCGTATGTCTGCAATACAATATTATCTATTCCTTCAATGCAATTTTTAAAAGAAAAATCATCATAATTAAAATAAAAATAAACTAATTATAAATGAATATTATGCAGCCATATAATTTGATGGGGGAAAGTGGCAATTGCAAGAAATCACCCAACTGGAAGATCTAAATTAAATATGTTTTTAATCGTAAAAGAGAATTAAATTGCTTTTCTATTTGCTCTTGTGTTGTCCTTGTTTATTTCCTCTTCATCAGTCAAGAATTTATGATAATGGGGAAGTGTTGCATTCTTGATCATGGCTCATCTTAATATCACCAGTGTTAGAAGATGTATTTTACATTTGAGAGAAATTACTGATCTGAATCATTTATAATAAAATTGGTTAAATGTATTTTTTTGTATATTTCCATCTTTAGTTAAAGAAAAGTTCATATTTAATTAAGAAAGTTAAAAAAATTCCCATCAGGCAACCTAGTTATAGCAGAACATCACTTCTATAGTGTACATCTGACTACCAACTTTTGAATAATCGTGATTAATTAAGTATATATTTTTAAATCAATTTTTGAATGATCATGATTAATTAAGTATAAATTTTTCAATAAATTTTTGAATAATCATGATTAATTAAGTGCACGCTTGTCTATCAGTTTTTGAATGATCATGATCAATAAAATGTATACCTGTATATCAGTTTTTGATTAGTGATGATTAACAACCCATCCAGATAGCATAACATTCTAGCTCATATTTGTTTCAACAAATTATCAACATTAACTACAGAAGATCAATCTATGGAATGTTAAATTTTGACAAACAATTAAAGAAAGAAAAAATGTATTCAGTCCTAATTTCATTTGAATACTTGAATTAGCGTAAGAACTAAAACTGACTTGTAAAGTACTTAATATATATGACTTGAAAAATAAAGTTATTAATACAAAGAAATCATAAATCTTACTTCAGATTTAGGCTTATAAAAGTGAATATTTTGAAAATAAATATCAAGGATTTTTGGGTGAGTTTCTACTTAATTTTTGTGCCACTGAAGCGCTGCTTGACACATGGCTTAGAGAAATAATGGCTTAAAAGGTTTTCTATAAATAGCAACTTCCAAATTTATTAGATTTATGAAATTATGATAATATGAGCATATTTTACTAAACGTGCAAGATTTCTATCCAAAAATAAATATTTTAACAGGGATTTTTGCGACGTAAAAGTAACTTTCTTGTAATTTTTGGTATATTGTAATTTGCTTAATTCAATTATTTCCACTTCTAAAACATTATTTTTTGTTTTGTTCTCAAAATATTTTAAATTATTTAGATAATTATTAAATTAACATACAAAGAAAATAAAATCTTGCTATTTATAAATTAAGTCTTTTATGCTTTGAACTGTATTGATTAGAAAATTCATTTTTATAAACTTAATTTTCATTTTGGTGAATTAACTTGACGTCTCTCATTTTAATATCCATATTAATTTAGAGATTATTTGGAAAATGATTAAAAACTAAAAATATTCAAATTTTCTCTCGTCCTTAAATAACATGCACAATTCTCCAAAATAAAAACACCAAATGAAAACAAATTTTTAGTGAAATAAAAAAAGAATATACGCTGGCGTTTTAAAATAAAATCTAGTTAGTTATTTAATAAAGATCATAAATGTTATGACTCAGAATTCTACTTTCGTTTTGGTACCAGTTTATTTTTGCATAACACTAGACAGAAAATTTCATGTGGCTATTTACGTAGGGACGATAGAAACTGATCAAAGTATTTACTGCTGAAGTTGACTGAAATCGATCCTTAAATAAAAAAAAATGAAATAAAGTAACTAAAATATTCTTTCCTTAAGCAAAAAGAAAGTATTCTGTTTAAATCAGTAAACTGGGTTTCCAGCTCCCAATAAAATGCAACGCAAACTCTAAAATGAAAATAAACAGGATATGTAAAACTTATTAGGAGTGGCAACAATAAAAGTTATGAAGTGCTAAGTGTACACGGTGCAATGTGCGAACAATTATTATTTGTATATTTGTTTGTAAAGATTAAAAACTCATAAATTTTTAAAATTTAATATAAGGTATATATTATGTATCTGGGAAAACAGTTTTATTTCTTTTCCAAATTTAAAATATAGTTTAAACTAGGATTTGAATATCTGTAGTCTGAACTTGTTATCAAATATGAACAACTTAAAACTGAACTTGCCGATCAAACTAGCTAACTGCTTGAATATTTTTTTATTCACGAAAAAATGCAATTATTTTACATAGTAACAAGATCGTTTAGACTCATATTTGGGGCTGATTCTATTTGAAACTCTTTCCTTAAACTTATATTTCATAAAAATATTCTAGAAATGGATTTTTGACATTTGTAAGTAAGGAAAATTACCCCAAAATAAGGGAATATTTGTAACGCCCAGAACATATTTTGTTTTCCGTAACGTTTATTATTTTCAACAAATGCCTTCAAAAAATTTCGCATTTTATATTTTTCATGAAAGTAATAAATTTCAATTTATTGAATTTATTTTAATTTCTTATTTTTCTTTAACTTGTTGATGGCTCTTTCTATAATGGGGATGTTATTTGTTCTAAAGCAAGTAATTAAATTTGAATTATAATACAAAACATCGCAATAAATTTAATATAAAATGTATTTGTATTTTAGAAAAATTTGGCTTTTTATCAGTTTTTCATTAACTTTTTAATATTTTTTCTTCTTTAACTTTTAGATAAGATAATTTGTTTCAAACATATTGTCTACGTTTTGTCAAACATATTTTCTGTGCCGAATCCTTTCCACACATACTGCAATTTCATCCAATGAAAGGTTTCCAAACTTCCTGAAATAGATGTTATATGCAATGAAACATGGGTTTTCTTATGATCCTAAAACAAAATTACCGGTTGTGAAACGGAAATAAAAACATACTTGTCACAAAAATTGCAAAGAGAGGTTCTATGCATGATTGAAAAGTGCTCAATATACCTTTCAATAGTAAGGTTACCATTGGCAATGTATGTATTCCACCTGGACAAATAACTCTTAATGAGTATTAATTAAATATTTTGAAACGTTTTGTTATCAAAAATTTATTGCAATTATCTGAAGTAAGATGTAAAAATATGATGCACTTTACGTAATAATACATTCAATCAGAGCGTAGTCAAACAGATGCGAACAAAGAGCATAGTCAAAGAGATGCAAACAAAGAGCATAGTCAAAGAGATGCAAACAAAGAGCATAGTCAAAGAGATGCAAACAAAGAGCATAGTCAAAGAGATGCAAACAAAGAGCATAGTCTCCCAAGGCAAAACAAAAGTCTTGTGAATATCTCTCCTGTACAGTCCGATAAGCCTCGGAGATGAATACACGAATACTAGAGTATTGCATCATTGAAGAATAGGAGATATCGGAGGAAATTCATACTCCTTTTTTTTATGAAGCTCAAAAATCAAAGAGAAAAATATAGAATCCCAACAAAATACAAACATTTATAGCATTGTTATTTCAATTTTTTATTTTGCTATATCATTGTTTCCATTTTGAATGTTATACTGTTTGTCATTATCTTCCTTTTGTAAGGCTTTTAATATTTTATTAAATACTTTTTGGCACAAAATACGTTTATTTAAATTTTACTAAAATGCTTTCTTATAAGCCCATTTTTTATTGCTTAATATCATGGATTAGTATCATAATTTTAACTGTTACTGTGTTTAATTTTTTATTACTTAATATACAGATTAGTATCATAACTTTAAATCCCCATGGCTAAACCTAGCTTTTGTGCCAAAATATCCAACCAAATATTCAACAAAAACTTACTTATTGCTTATCGGTTTTAGAGAAAACTAACATTATTCTTATTTACGAAATGTGATCCTTTTTATTTAAAAAAATTTAAATGAAATTAAAAGGGTGTTGAATAAATGATATTTTAAGTAAAGATACAGTTTTTAAAAAAATATTTTGGAGACAATTCTATAATTTAAACTGGAAATGGCATTAAATTAATTATAATACCTTTAAAACAGGCCTTATTTTATTTTGAATTTAACAAATCAAAACGAATAATAATCGCTTGTTTCTATTTGATTTTATACATAATCTTAAAAGTTATTTAATACTCTGTTATAAATAATATATTTATATTATATTATGATGTGAAAATTATTAATCTTTTGGTTGCAAACATTGCATTTTGAATACATTAATTTACAAAAGATAATTTATTTCATGATGATATTTGTATTTTATTCTTTTAAATACAGTACAAAAATTTCAATAAATAAATAAAATAAAGTTAATATAATATCGCAAATTTCAAGTTATCATATGAAAACATTAATTTTTTTAAGCTATCATTTGTCTTAATTATTTTAAGCCATTAATTAGTTTAAACATATTTTAAATTGATTTTGAAATTTTTTTAAAACTTTCATTTCCAATTTTTCTAGCTGGCAAACAAAGATTTGGAACTTGACCAAATGAAAAAAAAAGTCATTTTTTTAAACATAGACTTGTGCGTAATTGGTAGTTAAGTGCTTGCTTCAAACTGGTTAATAACTTAAATTAATTAAGATAATTCGTAAAAATTCAGAGAATAAATAATTTGGAAATCAAATTTTAAGCTTAGATGGTGCTAAATGGGCAAATATGACAACATTCTGAATTATTTTCGAATAACCCCATTTTATTTTAGTTGAAATTATCCCAGAATTAACAATCTTTATCGATTAAACAAACAATATTTTAACTTGTTTTGTTTATTTAAAAAAAAAAAAACATTCCGCGAGTTAGGAAATAACACTGTGATTTTTTAGGAAAAAACTACAACAGCAGAGGATAGATAATTCAAAAGCTATGCCGAGAAAGCCTACTCCGAAAAAAAAGTGATAAATCGCTAATTTATTGCTTACGTCTTTTGAGTCTTCAACAATTTGTTGCCTTCACATTTTGAAGGTCCAAAAACCACAAGCGAAAACAATACCATATTCTGATATGATGAAAAAAAAAGTGCTAATCATTTATATGCTTGAAAGTCTGGGAAAACTGTTTTCGAACATGAGTTATGTCATTGTAACGAAACAGACTTATGACTTGGATACAAATAAATTCTTCGTCAGTGGTTTAAAAAATTATTCT
>JAPMOQ010032148.1:0-10547 GCA_026543055.1 Argiope trifasciata | reverse complement strand
TTTATATATATATATATATATATATATATATATATATATATATAAAATAGATTTAATATATTAATATTAATATTGCTATTTCATGGAATTTGTAAACATTAAGTAAAACAATAAAATAAAATAACACACTAAATATATATAATCCAGAGTAAATTAAATAGAATAATAAATTAATTATAAATTAATACGGAATATCTCTGTTTTACTGTTAACTTGCATAGGCGAGGGTACTAAACAAATGTATTTGTTTACTAGCAGTATACAATTACAAAAAATTTAATAAAAAAATCAAATAAAATAGCTCATGAAATAAATAAAGTATCGAATCAATAAAATGTAATATTTTTTGTAAAATGCAATGTAAACTTTAAAAATGTAATTTTAAAAGTAAAGTAAAAAAATCGCTTTATGGTTAATTTGCATATACATGTGTATTCCTGACTGAGAAAATAAATAAATAAATAAAACCAAAGAGAGGGGAAAGGAAAGAAGGGGAAGCAGCGATGAAGATCGTGCTAACGAATCCACAACTACATACCCCATCTTTTTAGGCATGAAATCTTTATCACACCCATTTTATTCACTGTTTCTTTTGATCAAAAACTATTGCTTATTATCTCAGCTGATTCAATGAAACAAATCAACAGAAGAAAAAAAAGAAAGAAAAAGAAAAGAAAAGCAAAACCAGAAAGGTGGAGATCGACTCTTTTGTCACGCTCTGTTTCTTGCGCGTTGCAGCAGGCCGGATGCACCGCGCGTAACGGTCAGGTTTCACAACTGCGCGCAAAAGCTACAGCTGAAAATCTACGACAAAACTCTCGGGTTGAGAAATCTTTCTAATCGTTTCCATTGTGGGCCGATGAAATGGTGATCTTTTCTTATCTGAATGGTGGAAATTTTGTTTGTTTACAAGATATCGTTTTGTAAAATATGGTAATTATGGGATTACGTTCATTGTGATAGTAATAATTTTGATTTCGTAATAAATGTATTGCAAGAAAAAGAAATAATTCCTCTATTTTAAATTTATTCAATATCAGCAGCCTTGGCGACCGTTTGGCTGACTTTTTGAGTTTTTATAAATTTATGCAATATTAGCGGCTTTTAACGACCATTTATTTGGCTAGCCTGGAATTTTGGTTGTGTTTAATTTCAAACCATTCGTTTATATAGCAACTGATATTCGTAATACGCTTATACGTTGCACGAAAAAGAAATACTTCCACAGTTATTAAATTTATGCAACATTAGTGGCTTTTGGCGACCATTTGGCGAGCCTGGAATACTGACTGTGTTTAATTTCAAATTTATTTATGCGCTAGCTATTACCCACGTCTTTGCTCGAATGGAAACTGTGATGTATATATTCTATTGTTGTTGTTGTCGTGTCCGTGTTTTTTCACGGGAAGGGGGCGCAGTAGCTTCTGAGGGTAAAGACCCCTGAGCACCCAGAGGGCAGAAGTCCGACTTCTAGCTCACACACACGACACAACCCTTTTGAGGGGGTGGTCGAATTCATTCATACACTCATTCATCCATCAGCAAGTCGGAATTTAGATCCAAATCAGAGACCGATTCATCCCTGATTCAGTACCCCCAGAGGTATCGTTTTGTTATGGGAACTTGGAGGACTTTGCAGTCTCGACATATTTAACGTGCCCCAAATGCCATTAGCCAACACGGCGGTCTTTGAACAAGACGAGGACAGAACCCGCGACCTTTCGGTGACGAGACTGACGCTCTACCAACTAGGCTACCGCGGCCCTTATATATTCTATTAAATTCTATTTAAATAATAACAAATAATAATTTAAAAAATCTTAATTCGAAAGAGCTACTCTCATTCGGCTTGGTATGACCAAGTGGCGTCAGACTGACCGAGCATCTCCCAAAGAATATTGGAAACAAATTTCATATCTGATGGCCTGTTCTAAAACCACACACGTTTTTTTTTTGTTAGCAGCAGAGATAACAAAAGCGTTTTCCGCGGCTGTTTACTTTCTCATATTCGTAGTACAGATAAAGCAGTAATGTCAATGAAAAGTATTGGAAAATGATCGTGCATCTATCTGTCTATTTGTGACAAGGATAATTCAAAAACGCTTTTTGCTAGAGGGGTGAAGTTTAAGATACGTTTTTACACCAAGTTTGAATAAATCATCATAACTCAGATACTTTGTTCTTGTATACAGCCGACCACTCCGCCACCACTGACCATAGCAGTATCGACATGATTTGTGGTCGACAGCTGAATAAGTATTGTCCAACCTTACATTGACTGAACAGTCAAACTAACATTCTTTTCGGGGTAGTAGATAGCTGTCTTTCCTCCCCACCTGCACTCTCTAAAACAGTTGGCATGAAACTGTCATTCTTTAAAAGTCCAGAAACTGTCATCCTTCAGGGTTTTGAGATGACCTGATATCATCAGTACTGTACTTAAATTATTATTGACAATCTTCAGGTCTTTCCTTACCTCTGAGATCTCCATACGTTGCATGAAATAGTGGTAAACAGTCATAAATCAGATACCATACCACAAATCAGTATAGGTTTTTACACCCAATTTGCAGATTTATATCGAGTGTTGAGAACATCTATTTCGAGGAAGTCTGTCTACATAGCAGGGGGAATATAATTTAACACGATAACTTCAAAACGAAGAGAATTCGATAAATAAAATTAGGTACATAGATGTAACATCCACAGGTCAGACATCTAACAGATTGTGAGTCAAATCCATACTACGATTTGACTGTCTGCCGGTCTGTATTTTTAGATACGTGTTAACACGATAATTCAAAAAAAAAAAAAAAAAAAAGCAATGACTTGATGATGATGTCGTGTCCGTGTTTCTACGGAAAGGGGGTGCAGTAGCTTCTGAGGGTAAAGACCCCTGAGCACCCAGAGAGCTGAAGTCTGACTTGTAGCTCATATGAAAGTGGCACACACATTCACTTGCACAACCCCTTTTTATAGCGGGGCACATTCATACATCTCACAGACAGAACGCAGAAGAACCATACTCGAACCAGGGATGCCCAGATCAAGGGGAAGACACGCTACCCCTATGACGCCAGCAAGGCAATGACTTAAATATATCAAATTAAGTAAAGGATTTTGTGGTGCGATTTTGTATCAAGTCTTTGTTGCAATGCAATAATTCAGAAAAACGTCTCTAAAGCTCAAACTGTTATTACTCTCATGCGGGAGGATTAATCGCCAAATAATTCGCCAAGGATCAGACAATGAATTCATTAGATACGTTAAATTCATGCCATAAGTTAGTATTTCGTAACTGCTAAAGCAACTTAACACAAGGTCTGCACTTTTTTGCGAGGGGTAAGAAATTCGTTTGTTTGAATAAAGAGTATGTGAAAGTTTTGGAGACCACTCATCTTGGTTCCCTTCTATTGAAAAGTCACTTCTGTGCTTCAGCTAATATTAAACAAAAAAAAAAAAAACTTTTTGTAGAAATGCTTTAAGGTATCCGACTACGTTTGAAGAAATTGTTTTTGAAAAATTGGATTTAAAAAAAATTATTTAAAACTGCGGTCTTTAGATGTATTGTCAATTATAATGCAAAATACTATAAATATAGCAAAATTGCTCACAAAAATAATACTTTTTCAGAAATAGGAAATTTTGTTGCAAATTTTAATGAAATAAAACCAAAATAGTGAACATTCTACACAAAATTGTGATGCAGCAATCTTATTTTTTTCTGTACACAAGTTATAGAATACAATGAATGTATACATTACAATATAGAATACAGTGAATATATAATACAATACAAATTTTTGAAAAATTGGATTTTTTTTTAAATATGATTTTTAGATGTATTGTCAATTATTATAGAAAATACTATAAATACCACAAAATTATTCGAAAATATAATACATTTTGGGAAATTAGAATATTTGTAACAAATTTAATGAAATCAAACCCAAACGGTTAATATTCTACACAAAATTGTAACGCAGCAATCCTGTTTTTCTTTGTATACAAGTTATTGAACATAATTATGAATAAAATGAAACAAAATCACAGAAAAATATTGACATGCAAAGAAGTTATGCTTAAAACTATACTTATATATGTATTTTTCCATAAATTAACAACTTATTTTTTCTAAAAACACTTATAAATGAAGAAGTAGTTCACCAACGATAAAACTTTTGGTTCATTTCATTGCCCATAACATTTAAAACACACTCTGAAATTTTTATGTAAATACTTCCATTATTTTTGAGATATCATGTTAACAGTGGAGAATTTTTAAGAACATTAAGGTATCCGACTACGTTAAAAACACTGGTATTCAACCACATTGGTGTTTTTTAAAAAAAGTGTTATTTCTTGTCATTCAGACTTTTCTCTTTCCAAAACAGTTTGTTTTTTCTTAGACAAGGAAGGTCTAACCTATTATACAGAGGAATTTTAAACAAAATTCATTTTTCAGCTAAAATTTGTCTTTAACTTCAGTTTTAATTTTCATAAAAATTCTCCCAGTCTAACTTGATATCTCAAAAACTAATAGAGGTATTTACATAAAAATGTCAACGTGTGTTTTAAATAATATGGGCAATGAAATGAACCAAAAGTTTGATTGTTGAGGAAATACCTTTTCTGTTATAGGTGTTTTTAGAAAAATTGAGTTGCGAATTTAAGGAAAAAATGCTTTATATACATATATTTTTACCTAAAACTTCTTTGCATCTCAAAATGTTTCTTAGATTTTGGTTCATTTCATTCATCGTTATTTTCTATAACTTTTGTACAAAGAAAAACAGGATTGTTGCATTATAATTTTGTGTAGAATGTTAACCGTTTTGGTTCAATTTCATTGAAATTGATGATAAATTTTTCCGTTTATCAGAAAACATTATATTTTCAAATAATTGTTTTTGTATTTATAATTGATAATACATCTAAAAACCAAAATAGTTTTTAAAAAGTCAAATTTTTCAAAATTATTCCTTCGAAAGTAGTCGGTTAACTTAAAGTTTTAAGAACATTGAAGTGACAGACAAATTTTAGTTGAAAAAATATGTGACACTGGATAATAGTTCAGACCTTCCTTCTCTTAGAAAAGATAAACTGTTTTGTAAAGAGGAAAGTCTGAATTACAAGAATTAACAATTTTTAAAAATTCGCCAATGTAGTCGATAAGCAGTATTTTTAACGTAGTCGGATACCTTAAATAAAAATCAATGCTTATGGTTATTATAATTCAATGACCTTCAAGAAAAACATAATGTTTCTACAATAGATATATAACACTGCTATAATTTGAAACCTCTGTGATTATCTTGACAACCAGCTAATCCATGCGTAGTAAAATAATTTGCCATCCGAAAAGCTGTAATTTCTGTCATTTTTGAAGCAAAAACTAAATTGCTCAAAACGTAATTCAAAGGATACATAAGCCTTGAACTTCAACTTGGATTTTTTTCATTGAGATAAAGAGAAAAACAGGAGATTTTGAAACAAATAATCAATTAATTTTGGCTTGAATTTTGAAGCACAATTTGGTTTTATCTCAAACAATGAACTTTGAGATAAAACCAGTAGCTTTCTTGCATGTTCTTTAATAAAGGTATTATCGCTTTTTCTATCGCATAAAAAAGAGATTTTGGACAAGGACATTAAGTCCGTTAATATTACGATTTTTATTTTTAGAGTTCCATGCATGTGTTTAGTTTAGTTATATTAAAGTCCCGTTGTAAAGCAACACGAGGACCATTTTGGGACGGATCTCGTCATTTTGAACAAGGGGTCAGATAGAAGAGAACAACACCTGAGCTGTCACCTCCCTCTCCACGCCACGCCACACCACACCAGAGGGAGGACATTTGGCCTGACAGATTTAACGTGCAAGAGACCCCCCCCTTACACGACGGTTCTTAACGTCCCGCTTTGAAGCAATACTAGGGCTATTTTGAAACGGACCTCATAATTTTGAACCACGATCAGATGACGAGGACGACACCCGAGGTGGCAACTCCTCGCCCCACCAAACCAGAAGGAGAACGTTTGGCTTGACAGATTTAGCCAGATTTAGTTTACAAGGCGGTTCTTCGGTGGAATCGAGTCTGGAACCTGAAACCCTCCAGTTCCAAAGCCGGGACCTTACCACCAGGCCCCCTTGGCCCCCTCCATGCATGAGCATTATACGATTAAGTAGTACAATAAGAAACACCGGGAAACGTCTTTCCAAAACTTTCTTGAAAGAAAGTCTCGAAAATCATTGACCTACAACAGTTACGAAATATTACGTTTTGGAGGGAAGTTAGCATTTTTACAGAAACCATCGTGTCATCTTTGGCGAGTTATTTGGCAATTAATTCTTGGCCGGGGCTACTAATAACCAAAAATCGAATTTGTATTTCAGAAAAAAATTTCCAACTCATAACAACCAATATTTGACACATAATTATATTTATAGCCACAAAATCTCTTACCAAATTTGATATATTTAGGTCATTGACTTTTTGAGTAACAGGGTTTAAATGTTTTTGAAAGTAAATACAGACAGATAATCAATTGGTGGTACGATATGGCTCAAAATTTAATAGATGTTCTATATTATAGGTGTTAAATGTATGTGTTGAGTATCATCCAACTAGCCCACTTCGTTTTGCAGTTAGTTATCGTGTTAATTTATACCCGGACAGCAGACCATAGACTTCATGAAATCATCAACGTATCGATCATATGAAAGCACTAGTGCTTATTGATAGTTGCTTGACATTTAGCAACATTATTGATGACGCTCATGCAGAAAACAACTAGAATTGTGTGGTTCGAATCTATGGGCTGTGTACCATTATAATGCATTTTCTCATATTGCCCATCTTTTTCATGAATTTTTATTTTTTAAAAATATGACTTTACAAGATCCTTATTTACCAGATATAGCATCATATGATTTTTTTTTATTTACATAGTTGAAACTGTTTCTTCATAACTATTTTTTGAGTCTATTAACACAATTTAAGAAAATTCACAGATAATGCAGTTTGGTAATGTTTAAGAAAAACAACACTGAAACAGGATTTTAATTACTAAAATACTTTGTAGGAAGAAGTTTCTTTAAAGGTCATAAAATGGATACCTAAATTAGTGATATTTGTTCTATAATAGTAATTACGACGCATTTTCTGTACACAGTCTTTTTTGTCATTAAAAATCATCAACCCATTTATGCCTACTGTTCCATTTTCGGAACACCCCTCACATAAAAGTTATTTTCAATATAAAAATATAAATAACATATAGAAATTTCATGTAAAAATTCAAATTTTTTAACCTTAGGCGTAAATGGGTTAAAAAGTATTCATAAAAATTTGCCATCTGTTTCGTATTTTTAAATTTTAGGGATTCTTATCAAGCTTAATCTTATGTATAAAATTGTTAACTCAAATTCGCTTTTATCCCCCATATTTTTAAAACATCATGTACCATAAACCGTCAATATTGGTCTCTCTAAAATTTTCTTGTAGGCTCTCTAATAAAATTGTTATCCCTGAGAACGTCTTGCATGACATTTTCGTATAATTATTGCGAAATATTTCTTGGCGTTAATTTAGCATTTTTACTGAATCTATCGGGTCATTTTTGGTAAGTATTTTGGTGATCAATCCTTGGCATGGGGTTAACATTACCGAAAAATGAATTTGTGTTTCAGACGCGTTTTTATTAACCGATTGAAATAATGATTTGAACAAAACTGCAATTGTGGTTTAAAAAATATCACACAGTCTCATTCATCTATACTTATAATAAAGCTCAATGTGTGTGTGTGTGTGTTGGCGCTCTACAGACCAGACCGTTAGACCTACAGCTACCAAATTTAATACATGTAAACCTTGGACGTCGGGAATGTGGACGTCGGAGCCCTTTTTTCGAATTTTTAATTAGAATTTGAATTAATTAAAATTTAAGTGAAATTTCGACGATTTTCCGCTATAACTTCCGAAAATATTATCGCACAAACATGATTTTTACATCAATTTAAAGATTAAAAAATTAGCTTTCTAATGGTATCAGTGTTTTAATGTATAACTTAAGCTTCTACTTTTAGCGAATTTTTAAAGAAATATTTTAACCATGTTTTACAACAATATATTTCGGACAAAACAATAAAATTTAATTTGCACGAGCACGTCAAGGGGGAAAAATTAGGTTTTATCAGCGTGTTGCCATCCTATTGACGGAAGTTCAAACTAAAAAAAAAACTATCATTGCAAATTAAATCTGAAGAAATGCAACTTTTAGCACGTGACTGGATAAAATAAGAGAAATATAATAAGTGACATTTTCTAAAATAAATAATGAACGAGCAAAGGGGAAAAATAGCTTTTATTAGCTCTGTTGAAATCATATTGACAGAAGTTCAAATTAAAAAATAAATTAACTATGACTGCAAATTTAATCGAAAAAAAATGTAACATCCACCACGTGATTGGATGAAATTAAATAAATATTAAATGTTATGTTTTCTAAAAATGAAATACAAGACAAAGGTTTCTATGATCGTTTGCAACATCTATATCATTAATTTAGTAAATCAGTGTTACGTGACTTTCGAAGTTTAAGTATATCTGGCAGAGAAATTATAAAGAGAGCAAGGCACATAAGTATTTAATTGAAAATTTTAGACCCCATTACTCTTGGCGAACCAGCTGGTCGCCAAAGGCGTCTAGTAATTTTATATGTTTAAGTCATTAAGTTTTTAATCATCGCGTTTACATTTCTGAAAGTACAGACCGACAGACAATCAATCCATGGTTGGTTGCGACTCAAATTTTGACTGGTATCTACACTATGAAAATGAAATCTGTGTAATGAATCTTATCCATATAGCTCACTTTATTTTATCGGGTATGTCTAATGCCATTTGGGCATACCAAGCCGAATGAGATTTAGCTCTTTCGAATTAATGCAAAAGTGTGCGCCTTTCGTTGTGAACGACCACCGTTAAGGTGAAAGGACTACTTTTGCTCGAACACTCACGACACAACCCTTTTTAGGGGACGGTTGAACCCATTCATACATTCGCAAGTCAGAATTGAGATCCAAACCAGAGATCGACTCATCCTTGATTCAGTACCCGCCCAGAGGTATCGTTTTGTTATGGGAATTTGGAGGACTTTGCAGTCACGACCTATTGAACGTGCCCCAACTGCCATTAGCCAACATGGCGGTTTTTGAACTAGACGAGGACAGAACCCGCGACCTTTCGGGTGCGAGACTGACGTTTTACCAACCAGGCTACCTCGGTCTTCTGCATTTTACAACTATCGTGTTAACATATTTTTGAACAAACGAACAGATGGACTTTCTCTGAACAGATTTTACTCATAATTTGACAGAGTTCTACAAATGTGGTGCAAAGACCAAATTTCAATCTTCTAAGTTAAAACGTTAATGAGTTAGCTTTGTTAACTCAGAGTGGTTTAAAACATGAAGATCCGTCAAAACCTCGAATTCTAATTTTTTTAACGATTATCGTATTTCTTTAAATTACGTATACGAGAATGTAAAAAAGTAGACATTTTCATTTCCTGTTCCAAACTTTTGGATATTGAGAAAGCGGATATGGCAACTACTTATTTACATACCACTCTTATTACCAACACTCAAATATGTAGAAATTGCTTATTATTGAAGGAAAGCGGAAAAAAAATTCGATGGCATTTTAAATTCTCGAAGAAAGATAAAGAAAATGATGAAGAATTCCGTGAAATCTTTTTTTCTTTTTCGGAACTATCATTTAATCTAAATCTCAGATAATATTCACGTCACACGCGTACATTCGTTGCATCTTTTTTTTTTTTTTAACAAATGTGGTGTTTATGAGAAATATTTCCTGTTGCGGGGAAAAAAATCGTCTGCTTTTGCTGTCACGTTTATTTTCGAAGAAAAGTTTTCGCGCGGTAAATTTCCTTTTCTTAAAATGAGGCGACAAATTTTTGGAGGGGTTATACACCTTATATTGTTCAGTAATGTTCGAAAACAGGGCTCTTTCTGTGGGGGTTGGGGTTGACTTTATCTTTGTAACTTGCGATAAAAAATTTTGATCAAATGGTGGGAAAAATTAAAAAAAATTATTGTGAAAAATTAAATTCGAGAACTTTTTTTTCACGTCCTTCTCAGGTATTCTCACTCCTGTTTTGTATTTTGATGATGATTAGGTGTGTGCTGTGCCCAAAGTGGCTTTATACCGATAAAAAGCTTATAATTACAATTTTAAAAAAAAGGGAATTTAAATAACTATCAAAAACTCGCTATTCAAACAAAACTTCCTAAAGCAAATGTAAAAGATGCAAAAAAAGCTAAAAGCAGCGCGAAAAAAAAACATTAAAATAAAATAAAAGTATAAAGAGAAAGATGATAAAAACATTAAAGATAAATTAAAGCATAGAGAGAACGACAAATAAAAGAATAAGAAAAATAAATAAATGGACAAATAAAATATAAATAAATAAATAAAATATAAATAAATAAATATAAATAAATGAATAAAATATAAATAAATA
>JAPMOQ010032136.1:0-11280 GCA_026543055.1 Argiope trifasciata | reverse complement strand
ACACACACACACACACACACACACACACACACACACACACACACACAAGAGAGAGAATTTTTTTTGTTAAATTTGTAGATATCTACAATTTTTATAAAAGACTATGCTGTTCGAAATAAATGGAAAATCACTATCTACTTTCAAAAACCTAGAAGTTAATAAAATTTAAATTAATTAAAAATTGATAATGTTTTTTGGCATTTATCATCTAGACCTTCAAATGTACTACGAAATTTTAATCTACAAAAGTGATATTCGTCCTATCTTTAAGACAATAATTATTTTTTAAATTATACCACTTTCTTATTTGTATATTTGTTCTCTAATTGTTATAAATGTTTGAAGTTTTATGTATGGTACAATAGGGAACAATGTGTTTAATGATATAATGAAATTCAAACTAATTTCATGATAACATTTAAAGTATATAAGGAAATTAATTTCTTTCATGTAACTATTAATTGCTTACATTTGCCAGTGTTAAAATTGATACGAAAATCTTTGAGCATTAAATCTAATATAAGATTTTCGTTTTCTCTTTAATTCTGTGGTGTATGCACTTTTCTGCAAAAGAGAATTTTCAATGTAATAAATTGATTCTATTAAATTCATATTTTCAGACAAACGAGCGAAGCCTTAAAAAACTCATTTTTAATTAATAATCTAACTTCCATGAATGCTATTATACTGGGTTAGCAAAGTAGTCAGCAACTAGATTGTTATTAATTGTTAAAAGCCATCATAAAATAAACTTTAATCAATCGTTATTTATCATTTGCTTTATTTTATTTGTGTCTTTACAAAGAATGTAAGATTTTCTTATATAAAAATCCAGTTTAATTTTTGTTTCAATTATTTTTATTTTAGATAATCGAGTTGGCTATATACGTTTTTAGAAGGTGTCTTTATTTATTAAATGATTCTTTGTTTTAATAGATTTTTCATTGCTTTTATTTTTCACAAAATTGCTATTATGAGATAATAACTATTTTAATTGAAGAATAACTATTAATTAACTTATGAATCGCTTTGTGCTTTAACCGAATTTCTTACAGCTAATTTTCACTTGTGTTACAAAAATACTCAGATCCAATCTTCGCTCGAGTTTATCCAAATATCACCTATCGATCGTTGTTGTTAGTAGTCAAATGCAAAGAACATAGTTTCTTATCTGGGTTAACAACTTGGGAAGAACTCCTAAAGCGTTATAATTACCTGTGTCAACTTTTGAATGCCGCTTCTGTGCATGTAGGGAACGAGATTGTTATGCTCGCACAGGCGTTCAACCAAGCGAAACCATCAGCAGATGAATCAAGAAGACGAGCCTAATGTAGCAGAGATAAACTTTTTAACTTTTTCCTTCAGAAACTTATCTATGGCATCATCGTTATGTAAGATATAATAGCCGAACTGATTAAATTAACAATGAAATTTATTTTCTATGCTTTTTTAAAAATTCTTTTCAAATGGAGTATGAAAAAAAAAATCTAGGTACATTTTTTCCGAATCTTTGAAACATAGTAATGACTTTCCATTGGGGAAAATAATGATTAGAGTTAATGAATCATACTGATATTAAAGTAAAATGAAGTGATATAATTATCTAAAATTTAAGAATAAATGTTAAATTCTGAAGGATCTTGAAAGTAGTGGTAAAAGTAAGGTTATCAAGTGGTAATAGTATTTTAAATAATAAGGAAAAAAAAAAGGTTCTTTTACCCCTTAGAATATTTAATAGCTTTTATTTGCTTGAGTTTAAAACACTTTCAATATTTGATTTTCATCTAATTGCAAACGATTGCATAAAAACAAAGCCCGTTGGAAGGGTCTCACCGGAAGTTTTTCGCATATTTTTTAATTAACATGATAAGCCAGAAAATGCCTTGCATAACATTGACGTATAAGAGTTAAGAAATATTTTTTGGCATAAATTTAGCAATCTTACTGAATCTATCCTTCTTGGAGAGTTATTTGGTGATTAATCCCTGACATGCTGTTAACAGCTTTCGAAAACTGAATTTGGGCTTCAGGCACGTTTTTCTCAACCGATTAAAGCGAAGATTAGACTCAAATCTGCATTTGTAGTCCCAAAATTCCATACAAATTTTTACATATTTAAGGCATTTCATTTTTGAATTTATTGCATTTACGTGTTTCTGAAAATACAGAGCACAGAAAGTCAAGCCTTGGTTGGATTTGATTCAACATTTTGTAGGTGTTTACACAATAAATAATAAATCTCTGTACCGAATTTTATTTGTTTAGCTCCCTTCGTTTTGCAGTTATTGTGTTAATTTATATTCGAACTCTCAGACAGACAGACGTCTACAGAACGTATTAAATTCAAAATCTGGATGTATGAATTTGATGTACAGAACTTATACCAGATTTCAGTCATCTAGCTCAAAGAAATCTTGATTATCTTTGTTATACATGGACATACAGACATTTTTAAAAAATATGTTTTTTTGAACTCAGAGGGATTTGAAATGAATACATTTGTCAAAATATCAAGTTCATTTTTTTGTTTAACATTTGTCAAGTTCATTTTTACGATTACTATACTTACTCTGTATTGCGCATACGAGAAATAAAAGGATTTAAGCAAAAAGAATTTATCTCTGACTGAATTTGAACTGTATTTAATTGCTCAAAAATATTTTGTGCGAAGAAGTATTATAGTTTTTTTACTGAATTTACTCGATTAATATTTCGCATATTAACCACTTACCTGATTATCCCGAGTTATCTCGGGCTCATATATATTGCAGTTTATTATTATCCCGAGAAAACTCTCGCGCTGCAATATTTGTAAGTAAGATTTTTTTTATCACGGTTTTACTCGATCCTGAGGAAATGAAAGGAAATATTCAACAGTAGCCGCCTTTGGCAACCAGCTGGTTCGCCATGAGTAATGCGTCTTAAATTTTTCAATTAAATCACATATTCATTATCCTTGAAGTAATTCCGGGCATTGATTGGCCTGAAATTAATATTTTCTTTAAGATGATGGACGGAAAGTTCTAAAAAAACACGGTTTCCTAACAACATTCTTTAATTTTATAAATCAGTCAGTTTTAATTATTTATTTAGAAGACTGATTGATGTAGCAACCTTTATTTAAAATATTAATAAAAATATTTTGTAAAATATGGCTCACAGAGCAAAGTATGAAGAAATCTAAAACTCATTATTCATAAATGCATTGTTTGACTCAAACTACATAAAATGTAATTATTTACTTCATTTAGATCAAATTAATAGAATTAAATAATATATATGCCTATTAATAATATTTTACAAATTGGCCATTGGAAAGGAATTTGAATGCATATCCTGTATAAATTCAATCCTGTATAAATAAAGATAAAAAAAATATTGAAAAAAAATATTGAATTAATGATACAGATATTGCAAACGATAATAGAAATATGCCATTAAGTCGGGATTCCAAAGCATATCCTGTCTAAATTCGATCAGGTTTACCGTAAAAAAGATTTATTGAATTAATTATTTAGATATTGCAAACGATCATAGAGCCTTTTGCTTTGCATTTATTTTTTTAGAAAATATCACATTTTATATTTCTTTTATTTTATCCAGTCACGTGATAAAGTTTCATTTCTTTAGATTTATTTTACGATGATATTTCTATTTTATTCGAACTTCCGGCATTCTTTTATTTTATCCAGTCACGTGATAAAAACATGGTTAAAATATTTCTTTAAAAATTTGTTAAAAATAGAAGTTTACATTATAAATTTAAAAAACTGATACCGTTAGAAAGCTATTTTTTTAAATCTTTAAATTGATTTAAAAATCATGTTCGAGCAATAATATTTTCGGAAGTTATAGCGAAAAAACGTCGAAATTTCGCTTAAATTTTAATTAATTCAAATTGTAATTAAAAATTCGAAAAAAGGACTCCAAGGTGCACATTCCCGATCTCGAAGGTATACATGTACCAAATTTGGTAGCTGTAGGTCCAACGGTCTGGCCTGTAGAGCGCCTACACACACACATTGAGCTTTATTATAAGTATAGATTTTTTATCAGTTTGCCAGAAGTTGTTTTTAGAGGGATTGTCAAGTGTTTTCCTTAATATATAGTATAGGTCTGCTTATGGATTAGTAATGCATAATGAAGGGTAGTTGCGTTGAAAAAAAGTAAAATAATCTCGATGATGCAAAATAGCAAAAGCGATGAGTTTTCAGACAGTGATTCCAGTATTATGTACTTCTGTAAAAGAGATTCTAGAAGTAAACCAGTAAAAAAATGAGACCAGTGTACAGAATATCAAGTATCACTTTGAATTGTCCCTTGTTTCAAAAACTATCATACAAAGACTAATATTTAGCTTTTTTTCATTCGCTCAAGATAACTCGGGATAGTTAACTAATATTAAAACTAAAGACTTTTACACCCATAAAAAATTAAAAATTTAATTAAAAACCTACAGATTCTGCTTTAGTTCGTTTTCTTGGGTTTAATAATAAAATTTAAAAAAATTGATGATTTTTTCCAATTTTTTTCAAAAAATATGTGATGAAAGCTTTTATAATGCTAGAAAAAGATTAAATAATACCATAAAAGTATAAATATAGTTATATAAATTTCAATGTGGAATTCATATACCATTATATACGTATTAGACAAGAATGTGAAGTTAAATTTAGCTAAAAAATGATCTCTGAACTTATAACTAGTTTATTCGTCTGTATCATAACTTACATTTGTGAAACTAGTTTCTTAAAATATTATTACAACTATATTTCAGAAGAACTTTCAAAATTAAAGAAATAGAGGCCAATAACCCTACGATGTACTTGTTAGTAGTAGAATTTTATGAATTAAGACTAAATATTTTTTAGGAATTTCTATAAAATTCGGGTAACAATAAAGAAAATTGCTTATTTCACATCTGTATGCAAGAGCTCCACTGCAAATATAACTTTCTCACCTTTATTTGATTGAAATATGAATAATTTGATTAATACTGCAGTAAAATTATTTACAGTTTAATATTGTTAACATTTTCTATTATTTCAGGATAATTAATAATTTAGAATTAATTTTTATTTTCTATATTCATCTATATTTCAGTTTTATATACGGTATCTATTTTTACGATTATTTAGGCTTGATATAAATAATAAATATATAACATAAATATCTTCTTAGATGCTTGAGAGCTTTTGTAAAAAACACAATTGGCTGAATATAAAAGAGTTTTTTCCCTGGAAGGTACTCTCCAAAGACTCAAATAGGAATTACGTTTTCTATGAGAAAGTTGCTAATATTTCATGATTGTCAATAAAATTCATATTTATAGTCAAAAAATACTTTGATAGTATTACGATAAAGTTATTTTTTCTAAATGGAAATTATTGGTAATAACCAAAGTTTTTCGGAAGTGACAGACCTGAATTTAAAAAAATTAGATTATTTTTTTCTCATCCTTTTTAGAATTTTTTCTTCATTTTTTTTAAATTTTTTTCCAGTTAACTAGTAATTAATCTGGTTGCCCTTGGTCAAATTATCTTTTTATTTCCTTATTAAACGAAATTTGGCCTGGAAAAAGAATAAAAGTAATTGAGACAGTTTCTTGATCGATAAATATAAGTCGAAGAAGGTGTTCGATGAAGAATTATTCTATGATTTATGCTCAAGTCTGAAAAGAAATTGAGGGCACTTTAACCCTCAGAACGAAAACCTCGGAATTTTTTTTATAAATTGATAGTTTAGAATAAAAGACTTTGCAATATTTTAGATTTACTTAATTTCTCTAAGAATATCTCACTCTTTGATAAATCTAAATTTATTTCTGAAATTTATTAACTTAATAAATAGAAAATGAAAAGTTAAAAGTTTTATTTTGAAGTTAAAATTACTTGTTTTCAAAAGAATTTTTTTAACTGATAGTTATTACCCGATATCAATTGTTATTATCGTATTATTTTGTTTTAACAGGTAATTATTGCGTATATCCACAATGTACATTGAGATTCAGATTTCATAAAATATTTCTCGGTAAAAACCAGGCGAAACATGAACTTTCTTTTCTTTTGACATAATGCATAAAGCATGTTATATGAATTTTGATTTAAAATATTTCTTGTTTGACATCTAACACCAACAATAGCAGATTTCACCCGCCATTGTTTCAAATGCTAAAAAGCAGAAAACCGGAAATTTCTCCTATTCCTTTTCTGACCTTGTTTTCTTTGCTTTTGAAACTGCTTGAATTAAACACCCGTGACAAAGTGATTATGAATATGTATCTTAGAGAGAAATGAGAGAGAAAACAATGCGACTATCGCATTACGTTAGTTACCAGACATACTTCTTGAATTTTTTGGAAGTAAAACAAAAGAAATAAATTAGGAAATATCAATCAGGGATAATATTATTGTTTGAATATTAAAACATATTTTGAAACTGATTATATATTTTCTTACCATGCTTTTAACATGGAAATTTCTTTATAGGTGTATCGGCTAGTTGCAGCAATGTTACATAAAATATATGGCGAAAATTTCTCCCAATTAATCTTAATGATTTTTCATAATCGGAAATTATTCAAATTATGTTACAATATATATTTTGGATTATAATTTGGTTAATATTTTTATTTATTTAATATAACTATAATTTTAAAATGATTCACGAGGTTATAAATTTATTATCTTTGTATAATTAACTATGAAAATCAAATAAATTTTAAATAAGATTTTCATTCGCAGATTAAAAAGAAACAGTAACAGTTTTAATGTGCTATTGTTTGGAATGAATAGTTAAAATCTGTTTCAGGAAAAAGAGCCACACAACTTATACTAATGCTTGTTTATTTTGAGAAATTTTACTTTCTTTAATCCAAATCCAACTTTTAGAAGAAAACTATTTTGGATATTATTCGATAAAAAGCATTGATCCATGAATGCTTTTATCAACCAAATAAATTTCATGCAATTTTTCTTTTATCTTTTAAGTAAATTTCATGAAATTTTGCTTACATCCTTAAAAAAAGAAACAGCAATAATAACTTCATTAATGAATGATTAAGTTTTGTACCAAAAGATAAATCATAGCGCATCTACTGTTACTTTCAATTTGAGATACTATCTGAACAAATCTTGTATTTCACAAATATTAAAGGGGAAAAAATGACACCTCTCAACTCCAATAATGACGCTTTCTATTAAGTCATAACATTTCGTAAGTTTTTGTTCTAAAAAATTTAAAATCACTTTTCAATGATAAACTGATGATAAAATTACAATCTGGAACTGAATTTTAAAAAGAAAAAAGGGGAAAAATCTGAATGAATTCATTCGTGAAATTTTGAATGATACACTTCATTTGTCAAAAGAAAACTTGCCAGATCAATTTTATGTGAAATTTCTTTTGCAATCAGACATCTTTTATTGCCTGTCATTTTACTGAAGAATCTCCTTTTTTAGCTAAAACTTCTCAGCTGTCTAAAATAAGTGTCCGTTACGCATCATTTTCCATCAAAACTTTTTCTTCAACATTTGAATATCTTGCTCTGGAGAAGAACACGAAGGTTGAGCACTTTCCTCAATTTTTTTTCTTTAATGCCCGATTTATCGCTCGAATGAATTGTTTAAAGGGTGTTGAGAGCATTTAAATTAAATAACAGCCTCTTATTAATGTGCTTTCCCCATAAAAAATGTGAATGCGTTTGGAAAAGGGTATTTTAATAACTGTTTACTCAAAAAATAAAAGGGATTTTCCATGCTACCATTCATTACTTTTGAAATTTCACTAATTTAAAGAATTAGGATATCGTATTAAATCCCTTGCGTCTTCTTATATGAATTCCACATAACTAAAGTATTGTAATCATCAAAAATTAGACCCCTATATTTTTATGAATTTCTGTGTTTTAAATATTCCTGTACTCTGAAACATATAAAAAACTGAAATCTATGATTGCAAATTTCAAGTTATCATGTGTTTGTTACATTATTATATTTTAAGTCATTATTTTTTAAAATTAATTTAGGTCATTAACCAATTTAAATGGATTTAAAACAATCACAAGACTTCTTCATAGGTCTCTATCCTTATTGGAGCTCGGTCGATTCTGAGATGGAAAAAACCCATCGTTTTTCTAAATATTGATGCATGATTAATTTGATATTCTCATGATTATTACAAATCGGTTTAAACTGGTTAATGAGTTTATTTAATTAAAACAATTCGTAAGATTCAGAGAATGGATAATATCAAAATCAAATTGTAATTTTAGTTGGCGATGAATTGCCAAATATGACAACTTTCTGCTTTATTTTCTAAAAACTCTAAAAGCGAAAAATGGATGTTTCAAAAACGATGAAACACCAATTTGTTGCTTACACATTTTGAGACATCAAAAAAACCTCAAACCAAAACAACATCATTTTTTAAATATGATAAAAGTTATGTGTGTTTGTTTAACTAAGAACGCACTCAGTTAAAAGAATAACTTCCTTAAATGTGTTTTTTACTTCAAATTCGGATTTGTTTTTAGGAGTATTTAATACGCTTATTAAATACGATTATTATAAATGAAAAGATTTTAGATTTATATAATTTGTCACAGAAATCCTCAGTTTATAATTATATTCATAACTGAAATTATATTTTCAGAATTGTTAAACGGCATCGTATTTTGAATCATATCCATTCAACAATTTATCCAACTGATAGTTCGTTGATTCCCTTAATTAAAAATTGAAAATTGACATGTGTTCCCGTACCAAAATTATAGATATGTATGAAATCAACCTATCAAAAAAGAATACCTCATAAATAAAAATTTTCAGTTTTCGTCATAATACAATGCATATCAAAACATGCCACATTGTGTCTGTACATGTTAATGTGGGAAGGGAGAGAGTGAGACAATTCTCCTCGAACTTTTCCGTGACTTTCGATGTTTTTTAAAAATATAATTCTTATAAATAGAATTGAAAGACAAAGTTTTATTGGTTCAGTATATGTGAAAATTTGAGGGATAGGTTTTCTGTGGAATTTTAAGATTCATGTTTACAAGGAATTACATGTGTCAAGAACTTGATATTTTGAAACCTTGAATACTGCATCATTACATAAATAAAATAAATAATATACCAATACGAATAATATATAATACGAATAATTTACCGAAAACTATTAAAGAAATAATTGCCAAGAAGAATATTTATTATTGAAATACTTATTTTTGAAAAAAAATCTATGGATAGCCCTTAGCTAAGGTATTCGCAAGATAGCCCTTTGGTATGATCAAGATAATAAAATCCTAAGCTTTTCCTTGATAAGATAAAAAATCGCTGATTTTACCAAATTCGCTTACTGTTATCAATCGATTAACGTTATCGAAATTCTTTAGCTCCGAAGTGATCACATTAAGCAGCAGCTAAAGTATCATTATCCCTTAAAGAATCTAAAGAAAGAATATATCCCGTGAGGAATAACTCAAAAAATGCTTTTGTTATTTCATTCAGTTCAGATAAATAATAAAGCAATTTTTCGTTAATTTACTTTAGATAAAGAAGAGTAAACTGCTTTAATTTTTATATGGTGATGATGTATGAATATTATAATAAATAATTATTAATTAAAATCATTATTAAAGTTAAAAAGCTATTTCCTACGAATAAATTTTAAAATATATGAAAAAAACCCCTTAACGTGTATCTTGCTTTCACGAATACAATATCACAATTAGTAATAAATTAATTTAGAAATGTTCACAATGTAAATATGCTATACTAAGAAAAAATGAATTATATAAAATCTCACAATAGCTAGAAACTAGTAAAACAAATCAAATATCAATATTTTAAAAACTTAACATAAACTGCAAGCAAAAACTTCTTTGTCTTACTCAAAAGACACAGCTTTGAATGCCATATTATTTAAATAACAGTATTAGAAATATTTTAAAATAAAATAATTGTTTTTCACATATAAGTTGCATCTATTTTTTCAGAAACATCTAGTCTTACAAATGAATTTGGGGCTGACTTTTATTTAAGAACTGAATTTTAAAATTTGAAAAAAATCAATGTTAAATATGCGATTGAATCGATATTAAATGCGGTTTGAATTATGGAACATGCGATTTGACTGCATACATTTTAACAAATATCTGATGATTAAGAGTATCAGAAGACACAGATTCTTTAAATCTGAATCAATCAATAGGGCTAAATATTAAAAGCTTATATTTATTTTATGTATTCTAGTAGAAGTGAAATCAACGGAATTCTTTTTCGATGTAAGAAAAGTATTGTAATTTCTAAAACAATATTTATATATAAAAAAAATGCTCTGAATTAAATGAACCGTTACCGAAAAATATTATCTCTGAAATCCATAGAATTTAAAAATACATGAATGTACTGTATTAAATATCTAGAGATTTCACTAAACCCTGTAATATTTATAGATAGAAAAGCGAAAAAAAACCAGCCAAGTTTGTTATGTTAGGATAGTAAATAAACACATTTTTTAAAGGAAATTAATTATTAAAAATTCATAATTAAACAAACTACATTATTATTAAAATTAATGAGATTTTAATTAAATCAATATATGACTATTTGATATAATAAAAATTATTTTTATAGATTTGATGACCGTTGCAAGTCTTTCAATATAATGCTTTTACTTTACTAAATGCCTATAAAAAAGTAATAACATCACGAGGTTTGATAAAAAAATATTTCAATTTCTTCAGAATTTTTTGAAAGTTTTTTTATAATACGATAATTCTATTTTAATAAAATTGTTCCTTTTTTCATTTCATTTTTGCAGTAAAAAAGGTTATGTATTAAAAGATTTTTGTAATTTTATTCGTAAAATGACAAACTTTCAAAGTATCTATATAAAATTTATATTACAAATGAGAAGAACAAACTTATATCGATTTAAATCAATTGAATATAGTTATTGATAATTTTTCATTTAATTTAATTTTTGTCAGTAGAAAATTCTTCCTTCTCACTAATTTGCCATGAAAACGAATTCTTTCATTCGAAAATTCCATATCTTGTGAAAAATTCTTTCATATCGAAACCTTTTAAATGGAATTAAAATATCCTCTAAAAATTACTGATTTGAGAGATGACTAAATTAAATTATATTTTGATTTTATAAAATAATTAAATATTATAAATTAACTATATTTTGATATTATATCTTTTACCATAAAATAAAATGACAATTTTAATAGAACTAAAATGTTTATTTGTTCTACCATTTCTTTCTTCA
>JAPMOQ010032111.1:0-41232 GCA_026543055.1 Argiope trifasciata | reverse complement strand
TAATTAATAATTAAACAAATTAAGATATTTCTGTTAATTACATTTTTTTCTTGGGTTCCCTGGGATTATTTTGCGAAGAAACCAAACGACTGGTGCAAAAATGAAGTTGAAAAATGGATGGCGGCATAATTCAGTAAATAAAGGGTTAAAATGCAAACCTTTATATATAAAATATTTTCCAAACTTTTATGTCCACTTGGTGGTAAAGAGAAAGAATAGTAATGGTCAAAAAATTCCAAACCGAAATTTTGTCGAACTTCCATTAGATTTCGAATTTTAGATTTCGATTTTCCAATTTTAGATTTCGCCTAGTTTCGAAAAACAGTTTTCTGGAAAATGTTCATATGTCTCTATCTGTGACAAACATGTCAAAATTATTTTGAGCTAGACGCTTGAAATTTGGTATGTGATCTTTGCACCAAATTCGCATATTCCTATTAAATTTCTTTCAAAATCTGTTCTTAAGAAGTCCGGCTAGAATTAAGATTAGAATATAAGTATAGTATTAGAATATAAGCTAACACCGTAATTACAAAACGAAAAGAGATAAAAAAACAAAGAGAAAAATCCAACAAGGATCGACTGTATCAGTCTGTACTTTTAGAAATAAGTGAAAGTGATAGTTGTAAAATGCAATGATTTAAACATATCAATTTTGGTGTATTTTGTGCCGATTCTTTGTTTGGTTGGAAAAATTCTAGCTGAAATACAAATTTTATTTTCGTATATTTTTAATCAAATTCCAGAGAATATTTGCCAAATAAAAAATTCGTCAAGGATAACAAGAAAGATTCAGTAAAAATGCTAAATTCACGCTAAAAGTTAATATTTCGTAACTATAGAAAATAAACACCCCACATGGCGTTCTCTGGAAAGCAATCAGAGTGGTTTCCAAAATATGCAAAATATTAATGAATTGAGTGTTAAACGTTAAGATTTTCGACAAATTCTACTAACCAGAAATTTGTTTTCCCGTAAGCAAGAAAAGAAGATAGTTATAAAAAGGCTAGATACTAAAAATGGACATAGTTTTAACATTCAAAGTGTAGATTCCCATCAAATTTTGAACATAATTCGCCGAATGAAAGTCTATCCTCCTAAATATTCGTACGTGTATAAAAGTGGTAGCTAATAGTCAGTAAACAATCAGGAAAAAGGGTCCAAATTAAATATCGACATCATAGATTCAGTTCATGTCAAAGATCTAAATCTTGTAATTAGTATTTACCAATTCCTATTACATGTAAAGTAGAAATATAATTAACACTAGATAACCTAAGGCAATCATTTTGACTGCTTTTCAATTTCAGTTAGAAAAATAATTGTGTATATAATGACACAGCTTCTTAGAATTTTGTGACTTTTTGTAAAACATATAAATGCGTTGATTAATCATTGTAGTTGCCTCCCATCCTTTCATTTCCGATATATATATACATACAATCATAAAATTGGTTGTCATTAAAATATATACAATAATTCTATTGGTTATAGTTTTGATTCGGTTGTGTTCCTTTTTGCTTAGCTTATTTTGTGAGTGAGTGTGTTGCCTAAAAGCAGTCATTTTGACTACTTGGAAAATATTAAATAATCAAATGACTTATTATTGAATTGAGTACATTCCTTATGTGAAATCGGAGTCAATCTGATTATATGAAATCAGGTCGGCTCCGATTTCGTATAACAGTTTATATATTTTTTGATTACCGTCACTTGTTCGTTACTTGTCATTCGAATCTTTATGCCAGGCCTGCCATCAGAAAATGAGAACTCACAAACATCAAATACAACATATTCTAACAAAGAAAATTTTGTCAAGTACGACTTTGCAACTAAACCAAAACAAATAATATACGTGAAAAATGTCAAACGTATGTTTGCGGAAGATGTACACATCAAAAGATTTCAACTTACATTTGCTTGAAATGTACAAATAGTGAATAAATTATTTTTTGTTCCAAATGAGGTAAATTTTTTTTGTTCTTACTAATAACTTGCTATATGACTGTAAATAGTATAAGAAATATTAAAAATTAATTTTAAACAAATTTCTTTACACATTAGTTATTCTTTCACAATGCAGTCATTTTGACTGCTTTGGGGCAATATAGGTATACACAAAGTCTCCGTCTTTCTAGTATTAACGTACCATTTTAAAGCATTTCTCGGGCTATTTCGGGATGTACTTCGTAATCATGAACAGCAGTCAGATGACAAAGACAACGCTCTCTCCAAGGATCCACAGGAGGACGTTTGGCTCCAACGGATTTAGACGTGCACCAGACGGATTTACTAGACGGTTCTTCGGCGGAATCGGGTTTCGAACGCGAGACCTAACCAACTGGCCACCGAGCTCATAGGGAGCATGATTTTTATTGGAGAGTATTCGTGAAATTTTTGGAGACCACTCCTACTGATTTTATAAAACACTAGGCACTCATGACGTCACATAACACAACCAGTGTCAACAGTTGTCATGCAATGGGTGAGAATATAACACTTATTAAAAAGGTTCGGGCATGTTCTTTTGCTAATTTATTTAGTCTTAGCTAAAATCGAAATAAAATATTTTTTATATTAACTTTTTTCCTTTTGTATTAACAAAAGTAAAAAAAAGGTTAATACAAAAAAATATTTTATTTCGATTTTATTTTTGTATCAACATACTTTATTTTGTATTAACAAAAATGCTCATAAATAATTTTTTTTCACTCATTTTAGGAACTTTCTTATGATTTACCGGCTGAAATTCCTTAATTAATATTTCACATCGCATAGACCTATAATTTAAGAATATCTCAAATGATCAACATATCGGATTGTTCAAACTAATCTTGACCTAAAAAAGCTAAATATTATGCAGTTACGAAATAGATACATGCATACTGATGTCTCTTAATCTAAATGAAATCCTAATTATTTTCCAGAATTTTATCTTAATTTAATCCATATTAATTTAATGCTAAAATGTCTTATTTCCTAATACAATTTCCACTTTTTGGATTTCTTCTATGTTCACCCTCTCGCTATATACATTTATTTCTATATCTTTTTGAAATTTTAAATCGTTAATAAAATACTTATCAGTCATCCACTCAAGTTCAAGTGCATTTTTTCAAACTTGTAGTGGAAGGTACTTGACGTTAATACAATTTTTTTCTTCTAATATTTATTCATAAGTTTAATGAATTTATAATACTTTAAATAGAATTTTAGCAGTTTGTAAAAAAAATTGAAATCAAAAGGTGGTAGCTCAATCGGTAAAATGCAAGTATTTTTCCAACTGAAGGTGAAGAATGCGAGTTTAATTCTTGCAAAAATCAATCATGTTTTGATATTTACAATTTTTTTGATAATTATTTAATAAAAAGTAACTGAAATAAAATTTCTTTGTTGACCTAAGTAGGAATCGAATTAAAAAAATTATATTACTTGTTTATTTAATTATTTCTATACACGCTCTATAAAACAAGAAATCAGCAGTTTCCCATGTTCTGAGTGAAGGGATAAAAATCCTCATGCTTGCCATATTCTTTTAAAAGTACCTAAATTTCCCGATCCTAAGATTACAGGTATCAAAGAAATCCCTATAAAATTCTCATTGGAAAATCCAATAAAGGGAACATTTCGCTCTTTTTTGCTTTTCTGCTCTTGTTTCGAGTCGTATACTATTTCTCATCACTTATTCTTGTACATAAATTTCGTCTCCCGGGATGGAATAAATTGAAGTTAAAAATTGAAAAATGTCTTCATCTTGGCTAAGCATCTTTAAAATATGTTTGCATGCATATACATCACATTGAAAAATTGTTTTAAAAAAGAATAAGCTAAGCATTTGAATCCAGAAATAGATTGCTGAAAACATTTATTTAAATAGCCTAAAGTCCTTAAATTATCGGTATGATATAATTTTAAATAAAAAAAGTTCTATTTTATGTCAACCAAAATATAAGAAAATTTCAATTTCTGTACTTTAAGAAAATCAAAAGTAATCTCAAGCAAGTGCCTTCCGTTAATTGTTCTCAAAGTAGAAACGGAAATGGTCGGAAATCAACTAAAATATTTTCAAAGCTTTATAACTGAGTTTAACAGCAGAAGCGCAAATATTTATTTAAAATAAAAATCATTTTTTGATAAATTATATATTATAAAACGGATGAACATAAAAATTTTAGCTGTAAAATTATTGATTCAGACAACAAAAATAATTTACATTATTTAGAATATTTTTTAATGAAATTATAAACTTTTCTGAAAAGGTTTAATTAGATACTCTGCCATGTTTAAATTGGATACCTTTTTATACATATATAATTTTTAAGCTGTTTTAATTTATGTCAATCTACTTATATAAAAGATCCAATCTTATTTTATAATTGGAATACTCCATTTCAATGGTCTATGTAATTTGAAGAAATGTTTTATACCATTTAAAAATAAATTTAATTAAGGAAAAAAGAATACCCAGAATCTCCTAATATTTCCCGAAATAAGTCCTGTAGAGAAAGTCAATTATTGCCGAATACTCAAACCTAGCAAAGCAAACCACTTTTCTAGATACTTAATGATTGGCTACTGCTTTATCTTCAGCTGTAAGGCACCATTAACCACATGCTGCGCAGTTTTTACTTTTTCGTATGCAAACAAATTACTGTAATTCTCAAAAAATTCGACCTCGAGATTTTGATGAATCTATCCGTTCTAGACCTCCCAGAGACAGGAAAAATTATTTTTCAAGACAAATCTCCCAGTCCGAGAACTCGATTCGTAAAAACGCGAAACAAGGTTGAACGAATTTGCTATGAGATCTTTACTCCAAAACTGCATAATTGTATCTAACTCTGCCTAAAATCAGTCAGCAGAGAAGAATTTAAAAAATAGAACAAGAAAATAATATGCGATTTTGATATCAAAATCGCATATTTGTATCAAAGTTGAATTCGATCAATAAGAATACGATTTTAAAGCACAAAATACTCTATGTGGTGTGTGTGTGTGATAAGTCAAGGTGATAATAGTCCCAGTTCTTTTTATTTTTTTATTTGGGAGATACAACTCAGATATTAGCTAGATGGTCAGCAAAGAGCGTAATATTTAGTTTAATTAAATTTGAAAAGAATTTTTAAATTTGGACCTTAATTTTTTTATAAGTGATTAATAAATATTTGTCTGCAAAATTTTTTTCTTCTAGTACAAAATGCAATAGATTTATAATTAATTAATAAAAAAGCAATTACGTATTAATGTAAACAAACCATACCACAGTATGCGTACTGAAAACACAGACAAATATTAAACTCTCTATATTCATAACTGTTCAGATCGAGTACTTCATTTATAGGATGTAAAGGATGCAAAAACATCGTTTTCCGCCATTCTAAAATTCACAAATTTTTCTTCTTTTATCCAAGTGATTATTTTACTTCACAGAGAAACATTTAGTCAAAAACGCGGAAGGATAACATTTTTCCACTTGATATTTAATTAATCTAAGCGACAAGTAAATAGAAAAAATGTGAAGAGATTCTTTTTTTAACGATACAATGGCTTATATTGTAAAACTATCATAAACAAAATTTTACATTTATTTTGTTAAAACACTTATGCGAGAAATATTATATTATTATTATTATTATTATTATTATTATTATAATATATATATATGCTTAAAATGTTTTACAATGCTGCATCTAACATGATTAACAAGTCAAACAACATTTTTTTTATTCCATGTTAATCAACCAGCGCATAAATCATAAGATAAGAGACGAATAATTAACAGAAGATTAATTTTCTTTTTTATAATAAAATTTTAAATATAAAATTATTTTAACACTATATAGTAATATATTAATACTATCTTTAAAAAAACTACTGCATTAAAAAAATGTATTATTAACAATAAATATTAAATCATCAAAATTTCAATTATATGCTTTTTTTCAGAAATCCTCTTATAATCAAAAAATTGCTTTATTTTATATTATCAACATATAATTATATCACATTATATCAACAACATCAGCTATAAATTAACGCGTAGAAATTCTTCACGAAACTAAATTCCTTAGCATGACAGATTTATTTCTTTACATTTTCAATAAGTTTTGTGTTTGTATTCTAAAATCGTTACTTTAACTTCAAAAATATCAAAAACATATATACAGACAAATAAAAACAGGTGTAATCTATCACATTGATGATGCAAATTTGATAAATTATACCTTCTGGAATCTTGTCCTTTCAAGCTCTGGGCTAGTAATCTATACTTATAATAAAGCTCAATGTGTGTGTGTGTGTGTGTGTGTGTGTGCGTGTGCGTGTGTGTGTTGGCGCTCTACAGGCCAGACCGTTGGACCTACAGCTACCAAATTTGGTACATGTATACCTTGGAAGTCGGGAATGTGCACCTCGGAGCCCTTTTTTTGAATTTTTTATTAGAATTTGAATTAATTAAAAATCAAGCGAAATTTCGACGTTTTTCCACTATAACTTCCGAAAATATCATTGCACAAACATGATTTTTATATCAATTTAAAGATTAAAAAATTAGCTTTCTAACGGTATCAGTTTTTTTAATTTATAATGTAAGCTTCTATTTTTAACGAATTTTTAAAGAAACATTTTAACCATGTTTTTATCACGTGACTGGATAAAATAAAAGAATGCCGGAAGTTCGAATAAAAAAAACTATCATCGCAAATCAAATCTAAAGAAATACAACTTTCAGTACGGGACTGGATGAAATAACATAAATATAAAAAGTGATATTTTCTAAAAAAATAAATGCAAGGCAAAGGATTCCTTGATCGTTTGCAATATCTAAATGATTAATTCAATAAATCTTCTTTATTTATGGTAAACCTGATTGAATTTAGACAGGATATGCATTGAAACTCGACTTAATGGCGTATTTCTATAATCGTTTGCAATATCTGTATCATTAATTCAATAATTTTTTCCCTTTTTCGCTTTCTTTAAAAAAACATATTTAATATTTTGGCAACATCATCGAAATTTTTTTTTAATATTCTGGAAGCATAACCGATGGTTAAATCTGACTGATTTATAAAATTAAAGAATATTATTAGGAAAAGGTGTACTTTTAGAACTTTCCGTCCATCATCTTAAAGAAAATGTTAATTTCAGGCCAATCAATGCCCGGAATTACTTAAAGGCTAATGAATATGTGATTTAATTGAAAATTTTAGAACGCTTTATTCATGGCGAACCAGCTGGTCGCCAAAGGCGGCTAGTACATAAATAGATAAAGAGGAAAGCTGATTTCCTCTTTTTGATATTGCATTGAAATTGTACAAGAAACGATTTAAACAACCATGGAATTAATATCCACAAAAAAAAACTACTTTTGTTCTTTTAGAACACGAGGGACCTAATATTTATATAAGAATCTGAGTAAAAACGTATCGTTTACATCATTCTCAATCGTATTAAATAAAAATGAGCAGTTGTATTAAAAATTAGATACCGTAAAATTAGAAATACTTTATCGTTCGAAAAACAAAACAGTTTGGTCAGCAGGAACCAATCAATTCTTTTGTTTCGATTTTTAGCAGTGGAAAATTGAAACTTCTATAAACTCGTAAAAGCAGGAAATAAATTCATAAACTATTCTGATATATTATTTGTTTATCCATTACTGTCTGTAAAATTGTTCGATTTATAAGTGTACAAAGGCGTGAAATCTTCCAATATTACCACACAAAAGCGACTTGTCGTTTTATAGCCGTAGAGAACAATAGACAGTCTTCTTTGATGTTTGGGATAAAACTCCGTTAAATTTTCCCCATTTATCGCATGTAAATATTTTCACTGGTGCATTAAGTTTTGTTGGCAACGATATCAGGGAAGATTTACAGAGAAAAAAAAGAACGCTGCTTTCATATCAAATAATCATTCAATGTCTATATCAAAGATCTTGTGTTTATATCAAGTTTTACGAGTACTATCGCGTGAATGCTACTTTGAATCTGGGTTATAAAATATGAATCCTGTAAAACTCGTTATAAACTAAATTCTTTTCCACGATATACAAATATTCATATTAGCACAAACCAGTTGAAGTGGTCTCCTGGAAACTTTCTCGTAAGTTCTCCAATCCAGATTCTCTTCCTCTTCGGCCGCATAAAACTATGGATATTGATCAAGATAGCGAATGCATTGTATGGTATTGACGAATAACAGTAATAGAATATTGATCTTTGACACGAGTCTAGTATTTTTACTGAATTACATTTATAATCATCACATACCGAGTTTCATTGATTTAAGTCACTGCTATTATGAGTTATTGTGAAACATGGGAAAATAGACCGATAGATGATCAAAAACTTTTGATTTGGCTCCATCCAAGTTTTAGTTACTAAATCTGTATGAGAAATTTAATCAGCCCGTAATATTATTACGAATTTATTGAGATCACTGGTACTCGAACAGCCAGCCTGACTATTTTTAATGGAATTCGCTCAAAATTTGATAGAAATGTATAAAACTGGTATAAAGTATACATATCACATTTCATCTGTCTAGCTCAAAGTGTTTGAGTTAATAGTGTTAGATAAATAGATATAATGCCAAAAATGCGTCTTTCGAATTTAGGGAGATCCCGAAATGTGGAAATTCGTCGAAATTTCGAGTTCGAAATTTTTGTTGATGACAATATTTCTTCCGTACTTCGTATACGAGAAAGTGATGATGATGATTTCGTGTCCATGTTTCCACGCAAAGAGAGAGCAGTAACTTCTGAGGGTAAAGGGGGCATAAGTATGACTTCCAGCTCAAATCACACATGCATTCGTTTGCACAACCCCTTTTTACTGGAGGGCACATTCACGCGCCTCACAGATAGAATATAGATGAAGAAGAACCACCATACCCGAGCCGGGACACCCAGATCACGGGGAAGAAGCGCTATCTCTATGCTGGTTAAAACTAATTAGGATGATGATGTGTCCATGTTATCACGGAAGGGGGATGTAGTGGTTTCTGAGAGTAAAGACCCCTGAGCACCCGAAGGCAGGTCCGACTTCTAGCTCAAATGAAGATGACACATACTTGCATTAGCTTGTATAAGCCGTTTTTACGGGTTTAGGGGGGGAGACTCATTCACGCATCTCACAGATAAAACACAAGTGAAAAACAACCATGCCCGAGCCAGGACTCGAGCCAGGGACGCCCAGATCAGCTGAAGACACGCTGCTCCTAAGCCAGGACGCCAGCATACGAGTATGTAAAAATGATTTTTTAAAAAACACTTTGAGCACATTTTCAAGGTTAAAAAACTCTTTTAATGAAACATATTATGGACTTTGTCAATATATAGAATCAATGATTAGTATTTTGGGCAGATGGGAAAATATTTGATTTACAACCCGCACTTAATGCTTAATTTTACTGGTGTACGTTAGATTAGCCGTTCTACCAGAAGCAATATCGAACATTAATTACAAGAGCGAAAGTAAATTCCAGAGAGTCGAGGATTCAACAAAACTTTCAGTTATTGGAATTTATGGCAATGTAACTTCAAAAAACAAGCTGGAAGCGCTCACATACAATAGTTGCGAAATACTACCTATTGGTGTGAATACAGATATTTTGACTGAATCTATCGTGTAGTCCCTTCACGAGTTATATAGCTATTAATCATTGGTATTCGGTTCATAGTATCCAAAAATCAATTCGTATTTTAGATGCGTTTTTCCCAACCGATTGAAACAAGAATTTGGCACAAAACTACACTTTTAGTCTCAAAAATACCGTATCAAATTTCATAAATTTTAATCATCGCATGTCACCATACTATCGTTTACATTTTTCTTAAAGCTAACAGAATAAATGACCAATCATTTTTTGGACTTGGCTCAAAATTTGACGGGGTTTCGACAGCATATGTTAATTCAATGTATCGATTTTTATATATAGTTATTTTCGTTTCATAGTAATCGTGTTAAATTACATGTCAGAGTATTGGACAGTCTCTCAGTGGATTTTGCTCATAATTTAATAGATATATTAAAATTTGATATAAAGAATGTGAACCAAATTTCATCCATCTGGATCAAAGCGTTTTAAGGTTATGTTTACTACAGAGAGATGGACATTTTTCAAAAATGTGCATTTTGTACTCAGGGTGTCTAAAATGTGGAGATTATTCATAAGGTAGAGTTCGAACTTTTCGACGATTGTTATACTTTCTCTATACACCGTATGTAAAAAAAAGGATAAAAAGAAGACAAACCTATTCTTTAATCCTTAACAAGATTAAAGAATTTGGCCTCATAATCCCCATTTTATGTTTCTGAAATATCAAAAATCCTGTAATCGCATTAGATCTGCATTTTCAAAAACCCATCAAACACCCAATAAATGAAACTACAGTCACCTGATTGTGTAATTCTTTAGCCTGAAAACTGTTTCGGACCTCACTATCGTAAAGTAGGTCATGTACAGGAAGCTAATGTTTTAATTCTAAGAATATATCTAATTCGTTCCTAGAATCTATAAGCTACTTAATCAGTCTTAATTTGAACGGCTTTTATTGCATAAATATCGCATGTCTGTGGTTTAACCCAGCCCGTTTTATTTCCCCCCAGACTGCATGGTCCTGAACACATGGTTGAAAAAAAAGTGAATTTAAACTCTGCTCCTCTTATTGAAGAGGTAAAATGTAGAGTGAAAGAAGGATAAAATTATCTTATGTACAAAATCAAGAATTATTAGAATTAGAAAAATGTGACTCGAAACACTGGCGCAGTAGCCTCGCGGCAACTTTCCCAGATTTTCACCAATAAAGATCTTATCCTTCCTCATATATATCATTGTAGTAGTTAGTTATTGTATTTATATCATGCGAAAATACAGACTGACATATGGTCAGCCATTTAACCGATTTGGTTAAAAATTTGGTAAGTATTTATATTTTAAATACTAATAAATAAAGTGGACCAAATAATAATGCTTGGTATAATATGTACCAAATTTTATTCGCCTGAATTTTGGAATTTCAGAGTTATCCAGTTCATTTGTACTCGATGAAAAGCCAGACTGAGTTCCTTTAAATAGATTATGTCCAAAATTTCAGAACTTTATAAATTTGTTCGTTATTCCATATATCAAATTTCCGATCTTTTAACTCAAAATATTATTGAGTTAACATGCTAACAAATAGATATAATGCTAAAAAGGTGTTCTTCGAAGTCTAGGGAATGGAACCATGGAGATTAGTCAAAATCTGTTTGCAGATTATAATAGCGTGCATGAGGAAGCAAAAATAATAATATACTTTTTGAGCAAGCTCTTATTGGTTGGAAAATTTTGTTAATCAAATATTTTATCATTGACTTGATCAATGTACAGGTGTGGAAAAATATCTAAGGCCCACCCTTCATACTAGCATACTTCATTTAATTGCCATATGTTAGATTAGAGCAGGAACATCATGAGCGTTAATTCGTTTCATATCTTCACAATATCAATTCAAATTATTAGATCCATTCACTAGTGGCATAGCAAGAAGGTGGGAGGGACTCAAGGGAGCTTCAGTAGTACCTAGCGTTACTTTTGGGGATCGTCTTAAAGAGAAAAATATTACTGCACTTGGGTTAATTTTAAAGGTCAAATTATATGAAAAAGTTATTAATACTACATCACACCCCGGGCACCATGTACATTTGCTAAGAAGTAGATAACGAGTTTGTTCGAAAAAATCATTATGGTCCAGTTATATTTATCATGTCTGTGCTTCTGTTCCAGAGGTATAAGCTAATGCAGCAGCGAAATGTAACATTATGAGTTTCTCAAAATCGTGTATTCATGTCATGTATATCAAGTACAAAATATCGTTCTTTAACCACATATTAATGATACATTTATTTTTCATTAGAGCAAATAGTTCACCTTGAAAATCTTTACATATATTTTAAAAATATTAACATATCATATTTTAGTGTAACAAATAATTTTATATAAAATATAATAAAACCATTTAATTCTCAGCAATTTTTTAACCTTTTAACTAAGGAATATATTTTTGTTCAACTCATTTCATAATGGAACGCTCAAAAAATTAAGACAAATTTCCATGACGAAAAATGGCGTCATGACCATTACAGTAACAGTTCGTGTATGACGAAATATTTCGTCATACCCAGTTCACAGATTAAATTTAAATGACAGTATAAGTTGTCCGAAATGATTTTTTAATTCTTTGATTCTTGAAAATTTTCAAACATCAAATAAGCTTCAGATGCTAATATTTTCCTCAAACAATTTTTAAAAATATAAATGATGCAAAATTAAACTCTTTGAACATACAAATTTATTTAACTTCTCAATTATATGACATATACTATTTTAGATGTTTGTTATTTTGATTATTGTAATAATATAAAGATAATCATACATTAAATAGTTTCTGAATTTTGTCAGTGTTAAATACTTAATTCAGTCACTTAATTGTAGACTTAAAACTAAAATTTCAGTAATTCGATAGATACATCATTGTTGGCATCGAAGAAGTTAAATGTAAAAAAAGAAAATCTATTCATTACTGAATATTTTTGTAGCATAAAAGCCTATTTATGCGTTTCATTGCTTTTTTTATATACTTAGTACAAAAAAACACAGCAATCATCAAAAATTTTAACACGAGATTTGGAAGAATCTTCACTTTTTACACTTCCCTGTGTAAAAAAAAATACATTTTTGGAAAATTTCAATCTGTCTCTGACAAAAATAGCTCAAACGATTTGAGCTAGACGGCTGAAATCTTGGCGAGTGGTCTTTACATCGCATAGGTAGATTTCTATCAAGTTTTGAGCAAATTGCATAATTTAGCGCTTTAACTACAAAACGAAGGAAGCTAAGTAAAAAAAAACTTAAAAGAACAGAATAATTGTAAATGGTCTAGAGCAGGGCTTCTTAAACTGTGGGTCGCGACCCCCCTGGGGGTCGCGAGACTACTGAAAGGGGGTCGCAAAGATCTGATACTTTTCAATCATTATAAATAAAATTTTAAAATTAGTATACACACTACGTACAAATATAAATACAAATAAAAATCATACAAAATACTATTGTAGTTTTATTATAACTATTTTTTGAAAAAAGTGGCAATGCAAAACTGTTATGTAGGGCCTATAAATGAAAATATGGAAGTAGCATTTAAAATAATAAATACAACGCGCTCCTCGATTTTCAACTGAACGTTCGACATTGATGTCTGGCCGCCGGCGTCAGTGTTTGCAAGATAACTTAGTGGTTATAAGTACCCAGACGCCGCGTCGCCTTACAGCTTACACATACAATACGGAAGCATAATCAAGCTAGGCTAGGCGAATCGGCATATTATTTTTATAAAAGAATAATAAAAAAAATTTAATGAAAGCTTCTTTTTCGCCGTCTTTGGGATACGGTGCCTTTGTGCGCTGCACACTTTGAACACGCCATGCGTCGAGGTTGATCTGATCGTAATTTGTTGTCATTGCACTGGTAAAGATTCGAGTGTAGTTATTTTTCTGTTTGTACTTCAGTTTGGACTCAGCTTTGTCTTCGTAGTGACATGTGTGTATTTACTGTGTAATTTTCAGTTGGTGTTTTTAATTATTACGTTAAAGTTCAACTACATTTTGTTTAATTATTTATTATTATTTAACCATCATGGATAAATGGCTAATTAAAATTCCAACTAATAAGTCTGCCACGCCATCACAAACAAGTTGCAGTGCTTCAAATCCGACTTCTAGCAAAGTAAAAAAAAGAAAATATGACAAATCATATTTGCAGTATGGCTTCACATGCTCTTCTCACAACAATGAAGAACAACCAGTGTGCTTAATTTGCAAAGAAGTTTTGGCTGCAGAAAGCATGAAACCGTCAAAACTGCAACGACATTTGAATACTAAACATGCAACGTTATCAAAAAAGCCAATAGAATATTTTGAGCGTCTTTTGCAAACCTCAAATAAAGAAAAGAACACTTTGGAGAAGTATGTTACTTTGAATGATAAATATCTATTGGCATCGTATGAAGTTTCGTATTTGATAGCAAAAACGAAAAAGCCTTTTACTATTGGAGAGCAACTTTTACTACCTGCAGCTATAAGAATGTCTGAAATTGTTCATGGAAAACAGTATGCTGCTGAAATTAGTAAAATTCCATTATCAAATGACACTGTGCCCAAAAGAATTTCAGACATTAGCAATGATCAATTTCAACAGCTTCTTATGAGGCTTAAAGACAGCTCAAAGTTTGCAATACAACTGGACGAGTCGACAGACATTTCAAAAATAGCACAGTTGTTACTTTTTGTAAGTTATATTTATGAGGGAAGCATTCACGAAGATATACTGTTTTGTCGTCCTCTGGAAGGTCATACTCGTGGAAAAGATATATATAAAAAAGTAAATGAGTTTTTTGAAAAAGAAGGATTAAATTGGAAAAATTGTGTTGGTGTGTGCACGGACGGTGCTGCAGCAATGACCGGACAAGATCTTGGTTTTACAGCATTTGTTAAAGATGGAAATGATCATATTACATTTACACATTGTATGATTCACCGAGAGGCACTTGTTGTTAAAAAAATTGCACCAGAATTAAACACTGTGTTTTTTGATGCAGTCAAAATCATTAACTTTATTAAAAGTCTAGCACAATAATAGTCGATTGTTTAAAAATTTGTGCATTGATATGGATTCGGATTATACAAGTTTATTGCTACATGCTGAAGTTAGGTGGCTATCAAGAGGTCGAAGTTTGAAACGATTATTAACTTTAAAAGATGAAGTTCTTATATTTCTAACAGAGTAAAATTCTAATTTGGCCGATTATTTTCACGATAATTTATGGCTTCTCAAGCTATGCTATTTGGCAGATATTTTTGATAAAATCAATGATATGAATTTATCAATGCAGGGAGTCTGCGTTAATATGTTTATGTTAAAAAATAAACTTGAGGCCTTTGTTAAAAAAATTCTTATATGGAAGAACAGAGTGGAAAGTGGATCGCTCGAAATGTTTCCATTTACTGACGAGTATATAATTAGTAACAATATTTCAAAAAAAGATACTCCTATAACAAAAATTATAGTTAATCATTTGAAGGATATGGAAGTTTACATGCATAGGTATTTTCCCAATGATATCGATACACAACAATGGATTTGCAATCCATTTTCAATTGAAATGGAAGAAATTAATTTTTTAAACTTCAAAGCACAAGAAGAATTTGCCGAATTAACAAGTGATACTACCTTGCGACTCAGATTTTCTCAAGTGCCTGTGCATGAATTTTGGATAGAAATCAAATCAGAATATCCCCTACTATCGGAAATGGCAATGAACAAATTACTGCCATTTTGTACAACATATTTATGTGAATCAGCCTTTTCCACATTAACTTACATAAAATCAAAATACCGTTCAACTTTAATAAACGTTGAAAATTTATTACGATCTGCAATAACTCAAATTGAGCCTAGATTTAATTATTTGTGTAAAAATAAACAATCACATCTGTCACATTAATATTGTTTGATGTTAATAATATGTTTTTATTAAAAAAATTGTTACAAAAGTTTATTTTTTCTATTGAATATATAGATATAGTTTTATGTTTTCTTATAAAAAAATTGTTACAAAAGTTTATTTTTTCTATTGAATAAATATATATATAGTTTTATGTCATTCTATTTATTGTGTTTTATTACGACCGATATCCCGTCAACGTTTCTAATTATATATATGTGAAATGAATGGGTACGTATTCTTTAATCCTTATTTTATTTACATTGTAAAATAGTGCGATATTACATCTACATCTACGGTTAATATATATTTCATTATATGGAGGAGGGGGTCGTTTAAAATTTCCTAAGCTTGAAGGGGGTCGCTATATAAAAAAGTTTAAGAAGCCCTGGTCTAGAGACCTTTTAAACTTTGAGCCTTATCCAACAAGCGACTGACAGTCTATATCTATACTTCCAGAATCATGTAAACATAAAAACTCAAAGACACAGTGACTAAAATACATCAAATTCGGTACAAAATTTTATGACCACAAGTGTTGAATCAAATTTTTGTTTCAATCGGTTAGAAAAAAAAATACGCTAAAACATAAATTCGATTTTCGGATGCTATTAACAGCATGCCAGGAAATAATCCCCAAATAACTCACCTAATATCACACGTTAAATTCAGTAAAATTGCTGTATTCATGTGGTGAATCGATCGAATCTGATATGTTCAGGTTTGAAGTCCAGTAACATAATCATTCAGCAAAAACGTACGTCTTTGTCTATTGGCTGTTACTGGCTTATTAAGGCTTCATAAGGCATATGTATCCTGGCTTATGTCACCACATTCAGGCTAAAGGTTGATTTTCCGTTGCTGTTGTACACCGATTCTTTGCAAGGTGTTCACTGGGATAATGAGTTTATTAATGAGTATGCGAGAAAATTTTTGGGAGACCACTTCCATTAGTTTAATTACACAAATGAATCTGAACCCATGGAACTAATATCTTCAGCACCATATTTTCCACTTGATTTCTAAAATAAGCGTTCTTTGTCAATTTACTTAAAAACTACTAGGAAATGTTTCATAGATATGATCATTTTGGCCGCATTTAATCCAGTAACCAATCAAAAAGAATGAAAAAGTATTGCTTGTCTTGATTACACGATTTATTTCATAGTGAAGATTGTTGCCTGGATGAAATGACTTGAAGACGAAGGTTGTCTTTTATGTAGTTGATTGGTTATCAACAACAAAAGACATTATTACGCCATAATGTAGCATGCCTAGAGAACTACTTATAAAATTGTTCGGAAAAGAGACGAAATCATGCACCCCTTAGTACATAAGTCAACAGACGAATGTGGTTAACTGGACTCTCAACATCTTCCATCTTCCTCATAAAAGTAAACTAGATTATGTCTAACCAATGACAGCACACTTAACATTTATTTGATCCACATACAGTCTAAATCTTTAGCGTAATCGGATCTAGAACATTCGAATTCATCTGAAAGATATAGCATTCTGCTTCAATTTCCAACATTAGGTCATCTTAAAATGCGAGTCGGTCGTGCAATAAGTAATAAATGCTGTTAAATTTCAGAAATTTTCTTTGAGTTTTTTTTAAATTTGAAAACAAAAGCGGCAAAAAGAATTGAATCAAAAGCCTATTTAAGTTTTCCAAATTATTGCCACTGTATTTTTGCTAAATTTTTAATGATGCGCTCCATTTTCTTATTTATTATAAAAACTTAGGATCGCAGCAAATTCTTTCCGATCAAGCTTAGATCGGCGAAGTTCACTTCAAAACAAAAATTGAGAATTGGATATAAATTTAAGAATTAACATGAGAAATAATCAAATAGTACACATTACAAAAAGAACATGAAACAACAAATAGAGGGAGTAGTTTAAAAATTTTCACGCATTTTCTTTAGTAAACTTGTGTTAGAAAACACCTTACGCAGCACTAGAGGGCAGCAATTAGGAAATATTAACTATTGGCTTAAATTTAGCATTTTAAATAAATCTATCGTGTTTCTTGGCGAGTTATTTAGCGATTACTCCAAGGCGTACGGTTAATAGAATCCGAAAATCGAATTTATGTTATAGTAACTTTTTCTCAACCGATTGAAATAAAAATGAGAGAAAGCTGAACTTGAATTCACAAAATTCTGTATCAAATTAGATATTTTTAAGTCATTGCGTTTTCAAATTATCGCGCTTACATGCTTCTGAAAATACAGACTGACTGACGTTCAATTCCTTGTTGGATTTGGCTCAGAATTCGATAGCTGTCTAGATTGTAGATGTTAATTCACTGTATTGATTATCTAGTTCCCTTCGTTTTGTAATTATTGTGATAACTAATATTAAAATTGCCGGAAGGACGGATTTTCTTCAAACAGGGTTTACACAAAATTTGATATAAATCTGCAAATTTGGTATAAAAAGAGTATTACCAAATTTAAGCCATCTAGATATCAAACCATTTTTAGTTCTTTCTGCCACAGACGGATATTTTCCAAAAAACATGTTTTTAGGACTTAGAATTCAAAATACGGAGATTCGTTAAATTTCCAAATTCGAATTTTTTGGCGATTACTATATTTTCTCAATACTACGTATACGAGAAAGTAAAAAGGTGGCAAAGACATGAGATATAAAAAAAATTCAATTATTAAAACCAAAATAAGTAAACATTCAGCAATATTAAGAAAATTCCTTAAAGTGCTTAAATATCGAATAATACAGTAAATATTTGGATGCTTATTATTCCAAATTTCATCGGATACCAATGGTTAAGACCTGGTGTGATGTATAGGAATTGACCAGAAGAAAGCGATTAGCGCCATTCAGAAAAACTACTAAAGCATGAAGCCCATTGATAGAAGTTCGGTAGAGCACATGCACTTTTTGCCAAAATCAGTTGTTGGACAAGTAATTAGCGACACTTTCACACAGTGTTTTCTTAAGAAATCAGGGTGGAATTGCAGATTTGTGCATTGCCCAAACACAATTCAATCTACCTTGAACTGATCACTGTTTTTCTGTTCGCAAAAAAGAAAAGTTTGAAGTTTAAACTGATTAATCTGCCATTTTTTGAAGCTACAGATAGTTTAATAAGAGACGAACTTCCTCACATTTTGAATGAATAATATTCAAATACCAGTTAGCAGGAATGTTTCTCCACGGAACACCGAGTAAGTATTTTAACTATCTTATTTTTTACTATTCCGAGTAAATTTGATGCATAACTACAATTTTAGTGGGAAATTGACTACATATCAAAATTAAATTGCTTAAATCATTTTTTAAAGTTATTTCGTTTATATATCCTTAATATATAAAAAGATGGTCAACTCTGACCAATCGAATCTCCCACAGATCTTATGATAATTCTACATGTTTACTTTCAACTATTTATCCATTTGTAATTTTGAATTGTTCTATTCATAAAGAAATAAATGGACATGCAAAAACACAGTGACTGATTTTATCTAAAATTTCACGAAATTGCCTTATTCTTAATATCAGGCCTATAACATTTTATATTTTTGAGTTAGCGTGAACAAAGACTGACCGACAGACAATTTCAGAAATGTGTTTTTCGGACTCGGAAAGGAGTGAAGATCCTTCAAAATCCCAATATAGAATGTTTTGACGATTGTAATACTGTATACTTTTTTATATAAGAAAGTAAAATGATGGGTTGAATCCTAGGTTAGTGTGCCCTCGAGTTTAACGCCAATATGGTAACCCCCATTCCCCAATATAGAACCAGAATAATTTTTCAAATACCCCTACTAATTTTGCTTACAATTTTTTTTCGCCTGTTGAGTTATTTATCTACTGCAGCATTTTTATAAGAAATAAACACTAAAAATAAGAAAAAAATGTAAAAATGAAATCTACGACAGCAAATTTCAAGTTATCATACGAGAACATTTTTTAAGTCATTAACCAGTTTAAACCGATTTGAAACAATCACGAGGCTTCTCTCCCCCCCCCCTTCTTTGTATATATATAATATACTATGAGCAAATGATAAACTCTTTACCAATAAATTCTTAAACATATTAATTTATATAGAATTTTCATGAAAGCAATATTTTTGTAAACGCAAATGCTATTTTCTAATTTCTGAGTTCATAAAACAGTTTCATAATGGATTAATATTAATGGTATTATATTAATGGAGTCAAATCCTTCAATGTTTTCCACTTAAAAATAAATGGAGTGATATTTCCTCATTGGAGGAAAGAGAAAATACTCTTTATCAAAACTGTTATTAAGTGCGAGCGGAGGTTTCTCTTTTTTTCTGTTTTTGAACATATTATAAAAACAATTATTTAATTCCCTCCGAAAAAAAATTACATTCCATGAAAATAACAGCTATGATGTCATAATTCAACCTTTTAAAAACGCATCTGCTGTCAAAGAAGCATACATAATTGCAAAGCAATACTAACAAAAGCAAATCAACCTTTAAAAAACGCATTTGCTTTCAAAGAAGCATACATAATAATGCAATACTGGTAAAAGCAGGTAAAAAAATATACGCGATTAAAAGATGATGAATATTGCCTATGTGATTTCGAGCTTCAATTATTTGTTGCCTTCAATTATTCAAAACCTCCTTACGAAAACATGATCATGTTCTCACATGATAATAATCTAAAGATTAACACCCATTAAAGAATTTAAATTACCTTTTATAATTGGAAGTATCACTGCTAATAAAACATTGTGTTATTTTTAGTAAAGTGGACTGTAGACAGATAATATTTATTTTTTTGAAATTCTTATCGAATTATGTTATTCTAATTAAAATCTTCTATTTGCGAATTTCATCAGAATAGAAAATAATCTAAAAATATCTGCAAAAGTTTTTATTAATCGTTTGTTTTTATTTCATAATCTTTCATTTTAGGATTATTTTATTGGCGATTTTTTATTCTTTTCATAGATTTTCTATGATTATTCGATAAATCTGAGTGTTCAATAAACCAAAATATTATGATTGCAATTATTATGAGGAATATTGTCTTTTAGGAATTCGTTGTCTGCATTTCGAAATGTATATGAATATTCAGAATTAACGCTTGCATCACTGAAAATTTGTTTTTAAACAAAATAGTTCTCTTCTGAAAGGAATCTGTTGAATCAAGTAAATGCATTTATTTCTTCTAATTTCTTCTTAATTAAAGTATTAATATAGCTATTAGACTTTTTTCTTGTGAAGTTCTTGTTATTAACAGAATCCTTAAATTTAATAAAATCCGAAGCTATTAGATTTCCTCACCCGCTGCTACAGAAGGCGTGGAATCTTTATAAGGTAACAAATTATGCCCGACGTTCCTTTCAGATGCCAAAAATATTTAATGCCCGATTTATTCCATTTCCTTTGAGGTTATTCGAAAGAAAAAAAAACTAGTGTTCAATGTGCTAGCAAAGCTACTAGAGCTTCCCGCTCCCACTTCTAGCAAAGCCGTAGAACGTTTTTTTCTTTTTTTTTTTTTTTTGTTTAAAAAATTCTGCCTGGTGCCATCTTCAGATGCCGAAGGCATCGACTGCTCGAATGTTATTGTCTAAAGTACAGGCCGAAGTAACTAGTTTGCAGAAGTTCGTTATTTCATATTTCAAAGATGATTTGGCAATTTTTGTCCTTAAAGGTTCAAAAGAACTGTGATATTTGTTTTTTAGTTCAAAAGAACTAAAAACCTGTGATATTTGAATCTTATTTTATTAAAAATAGTTGATGACTAATTTTTTCCAATTTTTATTTGTGTGAATTTGTTTTTGAATCAGTCATCTTGGTTGGCGATTTTGTAGCATTGGTATCTTTGACGTAATGACGGAACTAAACTAGGATTTTAATCAAACGATGACATACCAACATATCTGAGAGAGGTTATGTATGAAAGTGCTGTTTCGACCAAGGTAGATTTAATTCACACGAAGCCGCTTACACGATATTAATTTAGAAGGAATCTGATTTCGATCATCGAACTATCCGCTGTTGAAATCCCAGACTGCCATCAAGCCATTGAGGCCTTTGAGATCGGTGCCGTTGTAATGGTGACATTTTCATATTAGCATAAAAATCGGCATATCATAAAATTTGTAACAAAATTTAAGAAATAAACAGAATCCTTTTTTTGAAACTACACTGCTTATTTCTTAAATTTTGGGCACAAATTTTATGATATATCGACTTACATGAAGATGCTACCAAAACAACGGTATCGATTATCAAGATGTCGAATATGATGTGAAATCCTCGATTGTTTTATTATGCTAAGGATCAATGAAAAAAACTGACTACCGCCAAAATACTACAGCTTATAAAAAGATACATTGCGAAAACTTTGATTGCTACCAAGTTACTGAGGCCTAAGGAAAACAAAAAAGACTGAAGCACTGAAATACTTATCAGTCCAAATGTAAGCTAGTTAGAAATAGCAGAAGGCGTTAAATTAACGATGAAAAGATGTTGAATGAAGTGATAACTTATAATGAAATGAAGTAGCTGCTTATTTAGATAAATAATAAATGTAACTTATGACGCTTTGCAAAACTAAACAATCTGACATGGTGTTTATTAGATATTCAGTTTATGTTGCATCTTTCAACATGTTCTTAATAAAGTTTTTTTTTTTTTTTTTTTTTTTTTTGGATTAAAATATGCATTCAGAATACTGTTAAAAATTTATCAATCTCATTTAAGTATTTTAAAACAGAGAAAAAAATAACACGGAAGTATCAAAAATTGATGGATAGGGGGAAAAATAGATAAAAAGTCTTCAACATAATCATTACCGTATTGATTATAATTTGCAAAAAGGTAAGAATTGCTAAAACGTTAACAATTCTTCAGAAAACTAGATAAAATCTCGTTATTAAAAGAAATTTTGATGACATGAATTTATCATAGTAAATTGAGTGATGGAACGATGTTTCAGCAACTGAAAAATATGTAGATCCTTTCTCAAAAATATAATTTGACATTTTCAGACCAAATTAAATGAGAACAATTACAAGAATTAAAACATCCCTACTCAGGACGCTTTTGAATTTTAAAAAACTTTGTATCACTTTTCAGTGACATACTATTTCAAGACATGAGAAAACGAATGACAAGAAAGTTACAAAGATTAAAATATAAATGAATAACTCTCTATACAAATATAACTCAATCAGAGTTCAACATGTTTATTACCATTTGTAAGTAACATAAGTGTACAAAAAATATAAATAATTAGGATATAGAATGCTATTTTAAACAATGCAAATAAGATACAATAAAATTCATTGCCTGCTAATAAAGTGAAAAAATATTTCTTTAATAATGTTCTGTAATAAATAACTTAATGATTTTTTTAATTTTTTTCTTCTCTTCTGCATTATTCGTTCCAACAATTTTGAATTGCTTGCCCCTATACTTTAACAATTTTAACGTCCTAGAAATCAGCAGTTTGTTAATATAGTATTTGAATTGGAGTAACTTAACTCTAACAAGCTTTCTACATAGGAAAAAAATGCCAAAAAAAATTATTAACGCCTTGAAGAATAAATTTTAATTCGATTTCATTGAATATATGAAAAATGTTATTAACGTCGTAAATATTTCATGAACGTCGCAATTCAGGAGCATTTTCGATCAAAATAAAGTTTAATGCCCTTTAAATCGCACTCTAAATAAATATTTGAGCTTTAGATGAGTGACAAATAATTATATTTCATATAATTTTAAAGGTAAAATCAAATCATTTCATCCAGAAAAAAAATATTTTCAAATAGTTGGAATTCTATTCCTGTTTATCCTGAAGAATAAACTATTTGCAAAGCAAACATCAAACTTGACATTTTAAACCGCAAGAAAAAAAAAGGCAAATAAAAAATACTATGAAACATCTGGAACAAATGTAAATTTTTACTTGCATTAGACTTATTAAGAACCATATTATAGCAATTTCAAAATCCACTTCACCTGTATATTTATTTATGAGCTGTTGGAGGTTTTATTGGAATTGGTTAAAAAACAAAGATTGATTTGTCAAAGTTCTATTGCATGTTTTTAATGTCTCATTTTTTAAAACTCTTACTGTATTCCTATCTACTTTCCTTGTTCTTACGTGAATATATACAGAATGTAATTGAACTTATCCGTACATAAGTTAATACTTAAAAAAATAAAATAGCTTTAAAATTAACAATATGAATATCCAAATTTTTCGTTGAGTTATATTTCGCAATGATTTTCTTATAGGATTTTACAAAAGCAGTCCACAAAACGGACGAATATTATTTGCAAAAAGATAATTTAAAATTTGTTTTAATAATATTTAAAATAGTTTTGAAGAATTAAAGCAAACTCGTTTAAGTTATTCAAAGTAAAGGGGAGAATTATAAAATAGTTCGTTAACAGAGCTATACAGTAGTTTTGAAGAGATGAAAATTAAGGCACTTGTGAATTATTAGGAGTCCGAACCTTAATGCTTAAGACAACGTTAATTTGAGAAGTAAGCTTCTATATAAATAATATAATATCATGTTAAATAATTCTATCAAAATACAAATTATTATTGTTCATGAAATCAAAATAAGATATATATAAAATTTTGTAAATGATCTAATATCGAATATTATGGCAAATTATGCCGCAACTAAAACAGACTATGACGAAATAAGATTTGTAAGAATATTAAGAATTTTCTTAATGAAGAAGATAATATACGAATCATTTTTAAAATTACAGTAAAAGCAGAAAGTTGAATTTTTATTTTAATGTGGATCAAATAATAATCCATTTGTTAAATAAACACATTTGGAAAAGCCAACTCTAATAGCCATATGAATGCTTATAGTACTACTAGTCTACAAACATTTCTTACATTTTTATAGTATGCTTATTATCTTTATTTGCACACATAAAAAGTTTTGCCAATATTTACATGCATTCAAGATTTTAAAGATGTGACATAACATTTAAAATCAAATACCAATTTAAAAAATGACACATCAAGTAACGATTGCATATTGAAGATTTAACAGTGCAATTACAAATACTGTTTTCAAATCGATTATATTTATCCACAACATATGAAAGACAAAGTAAAAGATTCTTGCATATTTCCGTAATTTCACTGAACAGCATTTCAAATAACAGTAATTTAATTATATATTTTAAAAAATACGATTCTAGATATTTTATTCGATAAACAATGCATCTTAAGAAAAGTGTCAAAATTGGATAAAATATTCTTAATTTATAAAAATGTAACAAAAATATTTAAATACCGACGCAAATTTCATTTTTTTCGAAAATATTTTAACCAATCCGAATCTCTGAACCGTCCTCTCAAAGTTCAACCGCCTCAGTTCCAGGCTTTAAAAAAAAGATCGAATAGTTAGGTTAAAATAGTAAAGAATAAAAAAAAAAGAACACACAATGGTCACTTACCAATGCCGAGCAAACGATAAACGGAGAGCAGAGAGAAAACCGCCATGCCTCACACTCGCGAGCCGAACGACTCACCGATTCACGGATTCTACAAGTGGCCTGCAGGAGCGCTGCCAACCGTTCGAAAGAAAAACAAAAATGTTCCACGGCGTTGATTCGGAGGCGGGAATCGAAACTAGCCTTCATTCGGTTCTCGACCTTCCTTACCGCTTCGCGCGCTTTCAGATAGACTTTTCATTCACCTTATTCTTATTTCTTTATTTATTCACTCGCTTCAAAGTGTTAAAAGAAATGTGAAAGTGGTAGAAACTTGTGTTTTTAGTTTTCTGAAAAGTGAGAAATGTTATCGAAAATAGAACTAACTTTCTGTTGTTGTTTTTTTAACTTAAATTTTTTGTACGATAACGTGATGTCAAAAATCGAATGATAATTTTTAAAAATTATGACGTGATGAGACAAATTACTCATCATTTAAAAATGCTAATTTAATCTCATATTTTTTAAATTATAAGATTACAGTTAAATTTATTATAAAAATTATTGATTTTGTTTGTTAAAAAGCAGATTATATTATAAGAATGATTTATTAATCAAGCTTCCATATGTTGTTAAAATCGCAAGTTTAAATGTTATAAAATGTTTTGATAAATTGTTGTTAAATAAAAAATTCATTTTTATTATTTTTCAAATTAATTTTTTTTAACTGGTAAAATATATTAGCATGATAAAATTCATCTAATAAAATTTGTCAGAATTTGGGGATAAAAAATTATAATTTTTTAAAGAATGTTGCACGATCTTAACTGTATATGTATATATTTTTACTAATGCACTATAAAGATTTATTTTTATAAGCAATAAATCAACAAATTTTAAATTTTTATATTATTTATTATTGCTATTTTCAGTGACAAATTCTAGAAGTTGAAAGATTATACTATGGAAAGTATATTTGTCTTCATTTACATCATTTTATTATTGAATAATTTTCTTGATTAAAAAGGTGAATTTTTATATAAAATTTGTTTGAATAAATTCGTATAAAATACAATTACAAATAATTAAATAAATTAAAATAAATCAATTATAAAATAATAACTAAAACATCTAATAGAATTAAATAGTGACTCAAAAATGTAACTAAATAATTCAAATAAGCAAAGTAAATAAAAATATATATATAAGTTTTTTAAAGCATTTTTAGCAGAGGGTAATTGTTCCTAAAAATTGACTGTACATATAAAAAAATATATTACAAGCTTAAAAGTTCGAGACATTAAAAATAACTCATTGGGAAAAAAATTATTAAAAGATAGAGAAAATGTTTGTAGAATAATTCCATAAAAAAATTTAGATTAGAGAACAAACTATTTAATAACGCTTACCGCGGTTGCCTGGTTGGTAGAGCGACAGTCTTGTAACCGAAAGGTAACGAGATCTGTTTTCGTCTTGGCCAAAGACCGCCGTGCTGGCTAATGGCAGTTGGGGCACGTTAAATAGGTCCTCCAAGTCCCATAACAAGCAGTCCTCCAAGTTCCCATAACAAATTATACCACTGGGAGTACTGAATCAGGGATGAGTCGGTCACCGATTTAGATCTAAATTCTGACTTGTTGATGGATGAATGAGTTCAGCCGCCTAATAAAAAGGGTTGCGTCGCGTGTGTTCCAGCAAAGTCATACTTTCACCTTAGCGGTGCTCGTTAAAAAACGAAAGGCGCACACTTCTGCCTTGATTCGAAAGAGCTAAATCTCGTTCGAGCTTGGTATGACCGAGTGGCTTAGACCCCCCACCGTTATTTAATAACACTTAATTATCTTTGATGAAAAATATCCTTAATAAGTTATAAAGCTTTGTCTACTATCCACATTCTCAGCTCGGGGAACCGAAATTTTGTGTTCGAAACCTTACGAAATTTTCTAGATTTAAACCTTATAGGATTAACGACAACTCTCCCTCCTTTAGGTGGTTTGGAGTGGAAGTACAGAGAGGGATACGTCATGAGATCCATCTTCATCATCTAACTATCATCCTTTAATACACTGAGCCCACGATATCTGATTTATCAGATATAACGCTGGCCAATATTGTCACTAAGTTACGAAAAAACTACATACTTTTCAATTCAGCATTTTGTGAATTCCACATAATTAAAAAATGTCAATAGAGTAAAATGAGTTTTGTTTTCTAGCAGAGATGAAATGAAATGGTGCCCGGGGCAGTGCGTGATTTTTCGCACCCTCAGTTTTCATTGGTGGAATGAATTTTGTGGTCACGGGGTGATTGAAAAAAAGATCTTCGTTGGTGGCATTTTAAATTTTTCGGTGCCAGGAGCATTGTATTATTCGTTTGGCTATTAATCATACTTTTCTTCCTAAAAAATTTCATTAACATATTATCCATGTTGCTCTCTAAGACCTCTACCCAGGAGCATCTATTTCCCATTGCACCTCAGTTAGAATAATTCATATTTAAAGATGAAGTATTGCATCTAAATTGCCAAAACATTCTCAAAGTGTCGAAACATTCTTCCTCAAGATTTGATTATGGTCGTTTTTCATTTACCAGAGTCCGAAAAACACATTCATGGAAGAATTATATCCAAAAACGTATTGAATTAGAGGATTAAAATTTGACATGTTGTGCTCGCATCGAATTTGCAGACTTCTATCAAATGGTGATCAAAAAGATCATAATTCCTTTTAAATGAGCTTTTTGTTCGTCTGTATGCGAACTCTGTAATACATAAATGAAAAGTGCTAAATAAATAAAATATGGCATATAATTTGATCATCAAAAATGTAGATATATTTGAATTTATGGAACCTAATACGACAAAATGATAACGACTTATCATGAAATAACCTAAATTTATGCGATGACTTATATGCGAATTATAATTTAAGATTTCAATGACGTAGATAATTCACATTTGTTTGTCCTTTTGCTTTTAAAATTGTAAATTTGAAGTGAAATTTCATCCAAATCGATTGAAAAAATCCTCCAAAATTTGCATTAGAATTTTTTTACCATACAAGGTTATTAAAAGATAAGGAACAAATTCAAAATATTTATTTCTAAGAAAAGATTATTAATACATGTTGTTATTACCAATGGCACGTTACAAGCCTCCCGATCGAGACCAATAGTCAGCTATTTAAGCCTAATTTAGCGTGCCTTGTTTATCTGTAGCGATAACTAGATCCAACAATAACTTAGAGAGCTACTTAATACTGCGCATTCGCTTGCACAATCCCTTTTTACAGGGGGACTCATTCACACTCCTCACAGATAGAACACAGAATAACAACCATGCCCGAACCGGGACTCGAACCTGGGACGCCGGGAGCAAGGGGAAGATACACTACCCCTATGCCAGGACGCCGGCTTATTAATACATAAAGATTATTAATTCCTTTCGACATCCTGAAACGACCACTTTTCGATTATTTTATCTTAGGGGTGAGACGAAGAAAGATGTCTATATTTTCGGAATTTATTTTATTGCTAAATATAAGCGTCTCTTCATTCCATCTTTCCTCTTAACCCTATTTTGTCAAACTGGATCCATCCTAACGAATGCGCAAACGCGAGGAGGGTTTTAGAATCCATTGTCAAACACTAAGTGATGTATTATTAGATTGAGGAAAACTCGAATCTTTTTTTCATTATTGCATTTGAATAACTCAAGTTCTGTTCATTCTACGATTCAAAAATCCTCCGAGCTTTTGCGCATACGTCAGGAAGTGTTTATTTAGTGAATATAGGGGTGCGAAGAAAGATAAGACGGATGGTTCACATTAACAGTTAGATGAACTCGTATTATCCACGGACTTGGGATGCGTAAAATCGGCAGATAATTAGCAATATTGTCGGAAAAAGTATTAATTCACAATAAAATACTTTAGAGTAATTTTTATTCACTCTAAAAGACCTTAACATTAAATTAAGATGAATAAGTAAAAGATTTCTATTTTTAAATTTTGGTAATTCGCTTTTTTATGTAATAAAAATAATTTTTGGTTATTGAATTTATTGATAGCTATTTGAGATTAAATTTGTTCCTGAAACTATCCAATTCTGTAAATCCTTAGAGCTCTGAAAAGTAATTCGATGCATAAATATTTGCCGAATAAGAGGACTTGTTTATTGCTCCGAAAAATTAATGTATATGTAAGTTGAATTTTTCGGGAAAATTACACTAAAACTGTTTACCACTCCTAAGTTTTTTTACCAGTCAAAATTTAAGAAAATAATTAAATAAAATGACAAAATGATGCCCTGTCTTGAATGGTGCCATATATGTATATATGGGGGAGGGGGGGGGTCGTGATGGCCAAGCAATAATAAGTCCAGATGATACTTTGGAATTTAATGGATGACAATGAAGTTAGATTAATGATGAACAAATGGTGATGACTAATTTACAGGATGGAATGGATAACAAAGTTCGTCTTCGAACATACAAGCTCGTCTTTTAATAACACGTCACAATTTCGTCTTCCGTCTTTACACATCCTTCGTCGGTTGTTTTAGAACGTCGTAATCATGCCTCGTCCAGACATGAACTGCACTTTGTTGACGTTTTCTCCACCAGAAGGCTGCTTAATGGCTGGAAATGAAGTCACAGGCGACTGTCAATGGCGGGAAATGATATACCCGGCACCATATATATATATATATATATATATATATATAAAACTCTAAAACCGCCAATAATTAAGTAGTCATTTGGCATGCATATATATGGAAGCTCTCTGCTAAAACTAGTGAAGTAATTAAAGCGTTTAAACTTCGGAAATCCAAAGCTAGACATCAAGGTCAACTTAACACACAGTTAGATAAATCAATGTTACGGTAATAGAAATTTCTTTTTCATTTAACCGAAGGAAAAAAAATCCCATCATGCATTTAACAGTTTCCATTGAAGGAAAGGACCCGGCGAATTTGCATTCGATTCACGTTAGTCTCCAAACGAAATTAACGTCCTTTCTCAAACTCCACGTGTTGTGGACTGATTTATCGACTTGTCTTAAGGGGAAAGAAAAAGTATGGCAGTAATAGTCGAAGGCTTTAACAGTAACGGAGTTAAAATGCGTTGTAATAACCATCAATATCATTGAACTGTAGCAGCTGTTATTCTTACATAAATGTTTTTATATTCTGTCGCTTGGATTTGTTTTTAATAAAGTATTGTAAATCTTAGGTAGTAGTTCATATTTATAATAAAATTATTACATTTTTGGGTGTATTCTCAAATAAAATGTTTGAATTAGATGCTTTAAAACTAATTAGATAAAATAATGTATTGATTTCACAAATTTTTACTTTCTCGTACAAGATGTTAGTTTCGGCACTGCTGATGAATTGTCTGCGATTTAAGCAAATTGTACAGTAGCTTCTGAGAGCAAAGCCCCTGAGCAGCTGAGGGCACAAGTCTGACTTCTAGCACACATGGTGGCCTGGTAATAAGGCTTCATCTTTGGAACCGGATGTTGCTGGCTCAGGGCCTGATTCCACCGAAGAACCGCTGTGTAAGCGGGTCGGTGCTCGTTAAATCCGTCGGTACCAAACATCCTCCCGCTGGTGTGGTGTGCAAGTTTGGAGAGGAGACTGCTAGCTCAGGTATCGTCCTCAGCATCTGACAGAGATACAAAATTACCAGTTCCGTCCCAAAATAATCCTAGTGTTGCTTCAAAACGGTTTACACAACCTCTTTTAACACTTGGTATGCGGGTATACTTCGCCGCCAACTTACGCCTGCAGCGGGCGTTTTTTCTACTAAATACATATTTTTACGTGACCTGCGCTCTAATGACAGACTGCAAAAAACGTAAAAATATGTTGCCCACATGCCAAGTGTTAACAAGAAGGTTCCTTCACAAATCTTACAAATAGGGCGCAGAGTGGAGAACAACCATGCCCGAACCCGAGCGAAACCTTCGAGATATGCTTTTCCTTCCATTAAACTTTTATTGCTCTCGTCGTTATCGGAGGTCTCGACCCAGGACACCCAGATCTCGGGAAAGAAGCGCTACCCCTAGGCGAGGTTACCGGCTCTCTTCTAAGTACTATAGAGAAAGTATAATAATCTTTAAAAACTGGAACTCGAGATTTTGATGAATCTTTACGTTTTAGGCCACCCTAAGTTCGGAAAACACACTTTTGTAAAATGTCAGTCTGTCTGTGACAAAGATAACTCAAATATTATTCGGTATACGTTTTTATGCCTGATCTGAACACGAGACTTTGAAGTATCTCCACATTATACAGACCTCTGAGTTGGAAAAACGGATTTTTGGAAAATATCCATCCGTCTATCTGTAACAAAGATAACTGAAAAAGGATTTAAGGTAGATGGATGAAATTCAGTGTATGGTTATTAAATCTAATTTTAAGTAATCAAATTTGATTACTCAAAATTTTATTTTAAAAAATGTGATGATTGTTTGCAATTTGTTTTTCAAAAGAATGTTTAAGGAAAGCGGTTAAATAACATACTTGATTTTTTCTTAATTTTTGTTTTGTATTCATATTAGAATAAGAGCAAAACTCGTTTGAAAACAAAGAACTTTTCTTCGAAATAAGGGTAAGTGGTAGGGTAACATTTTCTTCTTATTCCTATTATCATTTAAATCAAGACCACCGTGTAAAATCTGATAATTAACAAAAGTAAGTATTTAAAACTTGAAAGCCCACTTGTAGTTTACAAGTAAGCATCTTGAACTTCCGATTATAGAATCTCATATAATGACGTCAATTATCGTCTCAGCTGAAAGGTGCATTTAGAAAAGTATAGCTTTTTTATGTTTCAGTCGATGTTTTGATTTTAATTGATGAATTTTATTGGTATGTAAGGGGACGCAAAATGCATATCAGTGAATTAATTGTAAATTTTTGCTTACTAAAAATAGCTTCACTACAATCATTAAGCTGTCTATATTATTTGAACATAAAAATGCAATATATCAGTTGCAATGCTATAGTCATCTCTGTTTCTTTTAATAACAATAGGAGTATGATTGCGCACTCGTGTAGGTGTGCGTAGTCGTGTCACATGTTAAACCATCAGACTTAGCGTTACCAAATGTGCACATATATAGTTTGGGTGTGACAATATACACCTTAAAGTGTTTTAAGAAATTTTAATTTTAATTTTAAACACGGAAAAATTAAACGAAATTTTGAAGTTTTGCCGTGATCGCATTAATGCGATCACAACAGTATGTTCTTAGTACATCAAGAAAAATGTTACGTACCTGCCGATGTATCACTTCTTTCAGTTCAGATAAAATGTTCAGATTATCATTATAAACAGTGCTTTTTGAGATAACAAATATTAAACATGCTTTGTTTAATATTTGTACCAAGTTTCAGAAACGATTGAACACATTTTAAACCGATGTCTCCATGTCTTATTTTATTTGATAATATTGCATACAACGTCAATTTCTCCCTGGTGGTAGGTTTTTGAACATTTTTTGGCAGAAAGGAGTTTTTCATTTACTTTTGAACTATTACCAAGTTTGATAACAGTTGGTCCAGTAGTTTTCCCTTTACAGCTATTTCAATGTGAAAAGTTAAGTATAACTACCTTGTATTATAAAACAAAAATTATTTTTGTATCATAATATTAAAATTATATTTCAATAAACCAATTTAAAATCCTTGCAAGTGTTTTCTGAGTTTGAGCAATTTTTTAAAGCATTTTTTATTATATTTTCAATATTCGATTGTATTGTTGCCATAAGAATCAAACTGCTGTTCATTGTTTCAACAAATCTCAAGATTTCACAAGACTCTCTATAGTTATTGAAAGCTAAGAAAAAATTATTCTATTTAATATAATCTGATGAATATGAATGACTATCAAAAAAAGAGAAATTATAAAATCTCCACAACCAGAAGATAGATGAAACGACCAATTACGTTTTTTAATAGCCCTATGATGTCATGGGACTAGTTCCCTTTTTGCACCATAATTTAATATTAAAATAGTCCGATGCTTACAAATAGACTGACCCAACCAATATCTCTGCCGAAGGGGCTAGTCGATAAAGTATTTTCTAAACACTAATAATAATTAAGATGAATGTGTCTACATATAATGGTGCTCTACAATACAGACTAACATTGAATTTTCAAAAATTTGAAATAAAAATGTACTTTGGGTGGTACAAATGTGTTCCTCGGGGCATTTTGCTGTAATTTTAATTATAGAAAAATGGAAAGTTTTTGGCATTTTTCTGATATAACTCCCCGAATTCGCACAATATTGAATGTTATTTTGACATTTGAAATCTCAATAAAATATTTTTAGAATAATGCCGATATATAGATATATACAGTAAAATCTCGTTACAACGAACTTCACGGGACCATACAATTTTTTCGTTATAACGGATATTTCGTTGTAACGGAATTTTCAAAATTGAACATAAGAAACAATTAGATTAAGAAATTATCAAAACCAACCATGAAAAACTGCTTTTCAAAAACGTGGATGCTACTATCACCTAAAATATATATAAAAAAAATGACTTACCTCTAGGGAAGCAATCACCTTTAAAAAACAGATTGCAGAGAAATAAAAATTTTATTTTAGAAAGTCCAGGATCTTTTTCTGTACAAGGTTAGTCGTCACATTGGAAACTAAGTAGTTTTGAAGATGGTGAATGCTTGAAAAAATCAAGTCCGGCACATTACTTTGTGAATTAATAAATTATCGCAATGTCTCCAAACTCTCTAACGCTTCTGTTGAAGTAACAATTGGCGCATTGTCTTCTACCACAGTTTCTTCATTTTCACTGCTTTCGTCATCAGCATCACTCCTGTCGTCTTTAAGGGATTGAACGATGTCTTCTTCTGTCAGTTCATAACATGTTAGGACGTTGTCATCTGCATTGAGATAATCGTTCAAATCAACCTCATCTGAAATCGAAGTTTTCTTTTTTGTGGCGTTCCAAATTTCTTCTAACTCTGATTGCTGAGTTTCGTTTGGATTCTCTTCTAAATCGGCATCCTCTGGAGATGAATCATCGTCTGTCTGGGTTGAATGTTTCCAACAGTTGCCTATTGTGGATTGACTGATGTCATCCCAAGATCCACATATCCATTCAATAGCTTCCTTAATGTTGCATTTTTTATCCACGTTTTTCTCCAAATCGCACAAAATTTGACGCAGTAAAAAGGTTCTATAGCGGGATTTTACTGCTCGGATGATACCTTGGTCAAGAGGCTGAAGCTTTGATGTGCAATTAGGTGGGAAATATTCCACATGGATGTTATCCAATTTTGGTGGATTATTATGGGAAGTACAGTTGTCAATTAGAAGGATTTTCCTCCTCTTCTTTTTCATATCTTTATCAAAATCGATGAGCCATTCATTAAAAATAGATTGCGTCATCCATGCTTTTCTGTTTGATTTGTAAATGCATGGTAATGATTTACAGTTTTTAAAACATCGAGGTTTTGCGGATTTGCCAATGATGAGAACTTTTCGCTTCTCTGTTCCGGATTTGTTACAGTAAAAGAGGGCAGTGATTCGTTGCTTTGAAGCCTTCCCACCAACACATTTGCCACCTTTTAAGGCCAAGGTTTTTCTCGGCTCAAGCTGAAAAAAAAACTCCAGCTTCATCAGCATTGAACACATCATTTGGGCTGTATTTTTTGATGAGGGCTGCCACTTCTCCTTTTCTCCATTCGTTGACCGATTCCATCGGCACGTCATTCGCTTCCCCAGATATGGATTTCATAACCACTCCGTACCGCTCTCGAAAGCGAATCAACCATCCAAACCAAGCACTGAACTTTTCTACATCCAGTATCTTAGCAAATTCTAAGGCTTTTTCTTGGATTAAAGGTCCGGTCAGTGGAACATTTCTGGACCGAACATCTTGAAACCATTTGAAAACTGCCTTATCAACATCTTCAAATTGGGCTTTACGCAACCATTTTCTTTGAGGGCCAAGAACAGAAGTTTGCAGTTGCTTAAAAATGTTTTCACGATCTTTTAAAAAAGTTGACAATGTTGATGGAGAAATGCCATACTTTTTAGCCACCTCACCTTTTTTAATTCCATTGTCTACCTCAGATATGATGTTTTCTTTTCTTCCAAAGAAAATTGTTTCCCTTTCACAGAAGGAGCCATCACTTATCGAGCTGTAGAGTACGCAGAAACCTTACTTTTCGTAACACTTCTCACTCCCGTCTGACAATCTACACTACACGAAAGGCTAGGGGCTTTTTTTTATTATTATTGAGAATGGAACCAATAATCATTCAGTTTTGTTTTCGCACCGCAACAATTTTTTGTTTACTTCTCGGAAAAATCTGTTTTTGTTTGTTAGTTACACTACCCGCCATCAACTTTTATCACGCAGCTGCGTACCCTTTCGACCCGGGGAGCAGTAAATCGCAGCACCTGCTTCGGGATATCTGTTTTCTCGGAGATGGTGTGGAACAACCTCGGAAATAAGTTGAAAGAAACTCGAAGAAGGTCTGAGTAGTTCGTTATAACGAGATTTTCTTAATTTGATAATTTCGTTATATCGAGATTCATTTAACATTGTTTTAATAGGTTTTCGGTAGGGACTTCTGTAAATTTCGTTATAACGGAATTTTTCGTTGTAACGGAATTCGTTGTAACGAGATTTTACTGTATAATATATTTGGACTGACACATAACCTTGATTTACTCAAATAAAATATTAACTTAATCCTTCTCTTCACAAAATTGTAAAAAAATATTCTGAATTTTATATTTAAATTTGGGATTTCTGCACTAAGTTATTTATATTTTTTTCATTATCTCTTACACGAAAAAGCAGTATAATTGTCAAAAAATTCGAAATCGTGGTTTTACCAAATCCTTGCGTATCAGATCCCCATGAAACCGAAAAACAAATATTTTAAAGTAATTCTATCTATCTGTGAATACAGTAATTCAAAGTATTTTAAATTAGACAAATGGTACATCATCGTTACACCAAATTTGTGATATCTATACATTTTTGAAGAAATTTGAAAAAATCTGTCTCTGCCACTGTCAGTGACATGATTGCTACAAAACGAAAAAAACCAGTTGAATTAATTTTAGAATACAAATTTACAATCTAAAATATAAATCCATATCAAATTTTGAACTAAATTCAATAAGGGATTGGCCTGTAGCATATGTGTGCGCAGTAACTCTAAAACGTAATGATTTAAATTAATGGAATTTGATATGGAGTTTTATGTTCACACTTGTGGTTCTAAGTAAAATTTTGAGTTTCGAAAAAAAATTGCATCCAAAATACATTATGAGACTTTCAGATACTTGTCTATCAACCGCAGACCAGAAAAAATCGGAAAAAAAACCGAATATCGATTTTTTTTCACAATTTTTTTCTCGCCAATGTCATGCAATTGAAACTCAATAATGAGTTTGTTCATCAGTATTACGAAGTATATAATTCGCATATATGGGACCATTAAAATAAATTTCTGAGCAAAATTCTTCAAATATTACTATCAAAATATTTCTTTCCTGGATCTTCTTTTTGAAAAATATGGTTTATAAGGAAAAAAATGAATATATACTTTGGAATGTTTTCAAGTAGATAACCAAGTAAAATTTCAATTTTTTGTTGTTGTAAAATTGTGAATTTTTTTTTTTTTTTTTTTTTTTGTGCCTGAAAAGTTTCTTTGTAAAATCATCAGCCTATTGTTTGGCAAGTTGACTGATTTTTATATGTTTTAATACATCTTCAGTTGCCATTTTTTCAAATTCTAATCTTTGTCAGAATATTTTTACGAAAAACCTCATAAATTAAACTCTAATGCACATAGTTTTTTTTAAATTTGGAATAATAATTTCTAAATTTGTCCTTCATTTCCTGAACTAGCGAATAAATAAAACATTCATTTAGAAATTTCTGTTAATTGTTTTAAGTCTTCGCAATGTGAAAAAGTTCAAAATTCTTGTTATGTATCAGTAGAACCCCAATATTTAAAGAATGGATTGAAAAAGACAGCTTATTTTTTTAGTTCAGAAACTAGATAATGTGCTTCTTAAGCTATATGCAAAATTTTACGCAAACAATAGGATAAATCATTAAACTAGAAACTTTTTACTTTATACATCTTTTTAACCCCCCCTCCCTCAAAAAATCCCTTTGTCCAATTTCTAAAAACACCTTTGCCACTTAACGAGTATGTTTCAGTTTCATAGATTTTTTTCCAATCTTTTTTATGCAAGTTTTTAAAAACATAAATATTTGCGAACATTTTCCAAAAAAAAAATCACGCCGAATCTAGTCACATACCGAATGTATTCTATTTATTATTAAATTATGTGTTTAATAATAATACAATTAAAATCATGCAACAAAAATAGTTAGCACTTATTTCTTTAATATGCACATTCTTGATTTTTTTTATCTTAATGCATAATTTATTTCCTCCAACATTACAAAACATTAGTAAACGATTCTCGAGCAAATGCTTAAGTTAATAAATACAAAAAAATCTACAAAACATTTCGAAGAATAGCTTAAATTATGACACAATAAAAAAAAATAGTGATGACTAAAATAAAGTGACTCTAGGATAAAAGCAAACTGGTTAGGCGACATCATTACAAATCTAAATAAGCTCGTGAAATTTTCTATTTGACCCCTTATTGTCTGGATTATACACATAAACGTGAGTGTGCTGTCACGTGATTTCTCAATAGTCCCTTTTACTATGTCACTGCCAGCTTACCTACCAACTTCCATAAAAAGTGAGACTCAAAAACGATTTCACTTATCTTTCTCAAGTACGGTGATGTTATTTTTCTTAGCATTCCCCTTTGACTAGTGGCGCATTTCCTGCATAAACCTTCATCATAGAAATGTATAGGAATAATTTTTTTTTTTTACAGGGTTGGCAAAAATATTTAATTTTAAAGTTCTGTATCCTCCTAATTGGAACTGTGACACGTAAACCATATTAGATTTATTTAGAAAAAGTATATCTGCTTTGTTATGCATTGCTTTGTATATGAAAATTTTGTACAATATTAAACACGATTAAAAAGAAAATATAAAAAAGTCTTGTTTTTTTTCACAGATTCAACCATAGTTTCAGAAATCAATTAAATCTACAGAAAATTTCATTTTATTTATTTTTTAAGTATAATTCAAAAAAATATATCCTTAAAATTTTTAAGAATTTTTTTTTGCTGAATTTTTTTTAAAGTGTCAGTAGGTTATATTATGAATTAAACAATATTCCAGTGACACAAATCATACTCTAACTATTCTCCAACAAAAATGAAGGTCCCTTTTTATCAATATATATTTTTGCGAAGCAAAAAAAGGTATTTCGATTGTGTTTTTAATTGTAAAAATATTCATGTAACAACCATCCAAATAATTTTCCAAATTTCAAGTTTAATTCTGGTGCCGCTTATATAATATATTGGTCTTTCTTGAATTTTTTTTTAATTGAAAAAGCATTTAAGATAACCGACTGCGTTCGAAGGAAACATTCTGAAAAATTAGATTTTTTAAAAACTATTTTTGGTTTTTAGATGAATTGGTAAAAGTGTAGAATAGTGTGCGATGGCGGACAAAATGAACAAACTGTTCGGCGGAACAGTTACGCTTGCCATTTCCCGCCTTTTTATTTAGAATGTTTAACTAATTATAATTATTTGTTTAATAATGCCCGGTGCCGAAGGCATCTGTAGAAGGCACCGGGCTGTATATTTTAACTTTAAAAAAACATCCTAGGGCTTCGCTTTCATACGGAGTGGGAATGCAGTAGCTTCGCTGGCAAATTAAACAGATGGACGGCGTGGATTAAGGAATAGTGCATAATAATATTACAAGTAAGAATAAATGGTGTTATAGGAACGAATATTATACAGAATTTTTAATATTTAATGTATTTACTTGCTTTATTTAATCTTTTCATAAACACTTAACACTGCATAACACTCAAAGCATTCTTTCCAAGCCTCATCAACTCATAAAAAAAAATATTCCAATCACCCTTCATCCCTTCAGAGGTTCAAAATAGTGCCTACCATCGCAACTACCAAACATCCACTTCTGTACGATTGCAGACATAATAATATTTCGAAGGAACCAAACGTTGGAGCACCAAAAGAATTACGAGAACTGCGAATAATTCCATAGCAGACTTCTTTTAATACGAAAACGCAGACGATTTGCGAATTCGCATAGTGATAATTAAAAATGTGAAAACGAATTTTTTTTTTTTTTTTTTTGTAAATATTAACACAAAAAATGAAATAAATGTTATTTTAATTAATATTAATTTTATTCTAAACTTTCTTTGTATAATAAATTTTAAATTAAAATAATAAGCAAAATGTAAATAATCTGAAATCGATATTTTAAATATTAAATTTATTATAAAACAGTTGTAGTTCCAGAACAACTCAACTATTGTAAAAAGTAGTAAACAAAACAGAATTAGGGTTACTGTAAGAAAATTCCGTTGGGTTACCATATTGGCGATAAACTCGGCGGCACACCGTGCTACACATCAACCGATGAATTATCAATCATAAACACTATAAATACAAAAATATTATTTGAGAATATAACACATTTGGAGAAATAGGAAAATTTGTGGTAAATTTTAGTGAAATTGTAATGCAACAATCCTACTTTCCTTTGTACACAAGTTATAGAATATAATGATGCATGAAATGAACCAAAATCTAAGAAACATTTTGAGATGCAAAGAAGTTACGGATAAAAATATACGTATATATGCATTTTTTCCGTAAATTCGAAACATAATTTTTTTAAAAACACCTATAACTGAAATAGTATTTGACCAAAAATAAATTTTTTGGTTCATTTCAGTGCCTATATTATTTAAAACACAGGCTGAACTGTTTATGTATATACCTCCATTAGTTTTTGGGACATCATGTTAAATGGTGGATACTTTTTATGGAAATAAAAACTGAAGTTAAAGACAAATTTTAGCAGAAAAATAAATTTTGCTTAAAATTCCACTGGATAATTGGTTAGACCTTCCTTTTCTATGAAAAAAAAAAGAACTGTTTTGGCAAGAGAAAGGTCTGAATAACCAGAAATAACACTTTTTTTAAAAAAAAAATCGCCAATGTGGTCGAATACCAGTGTTTTAATGTAGTCGGATACCTTAAAAAAGGATTTCCAAACATCCGCTGTCACCCTTTGGAATAGTCATGTGAAATTTATAAAGCATGTAGCTAGTTGTCTACAAGTTGCATCGAAAGGTCATTTGATTTAACTTTGCTTTTTAACTATTATTTAGCTTATCAATATTTGGATATCTGATGTATAAAAAGGAATTTTTGTTTGTTAATACTTTCTCCTCTGCAGTACCGTTCACCCTATTGCAATGAAACTTGATCAATATATTGCTAGCACCTGAGCGAAGGTTATAGGTTTAGTACAGTTATCATATATAGTATATAAAATTGAGTTTTCTAAATTAAATCGCACATATCCCAAACAAAATAAAATTATTATGATTGATGCTAGTCAATATGAGTGAAATGAAATTGAAAACATTTAGTGCAAAAGCTAATTTTTTTTTTCATTTCATTAATGAAAAGTTATCCACACAAGATGTTATCTGTTTCTCCAGATTTCAAATGATAGTTCCAAAAATATTTATTCTATGCCAGCAACGCTCCAAGTACCAGTTTGTGCTTATTAAAATTATAATTTGTTTACAAAAGCGAACGTATTGAAATTTTCAGTCAGGTGAAAACATAACAAATCGCTATCAAAGAAAGCAAATATCAATAATTTGGAAATCCAGTTGTAACTTTAGTTGGCGACAAATCGCCAAATGAGCAAAAACCTTCTGCATTGTTTTCTAAAAACCTTGAAAGTGAAAAAATTGATAAAACGCCAATTTGTTGCCTACGCATTGGAGGCTTCAAAAACCTCAAATCAAAACGACATCATGTTCTCACATGATAATATTTATAAGGGAAAAAAATTATGATACTGTATCATTAATACATTTGTAAACTAATTCATTTACGTAACGCATTAGTACAATCACATTATATGAATGAAAATTATTGAAAGAATTCTCAATTAAATACGCCATTTGACTCGTTCAGTTTGTTGGCAGCAAGCATAATAACTAAGCATTATTAATCCTTTTAAGATAAAGAATTTTTTTTCTTTGAAGCAATAACTTTATTGAGCCTATTGCATTTTTA
>JAPMOQ010032104.1:8394799-8416073 GCA_026543055.1 Argiope trifasciata | reverse complement strand
TTAGATTCCACTAAACTTTTGCGTAATAGTTAAGGATGGTTAATTTAAAAATAATATTTTATTTAAGAGAAATGAGAACGAAAAGAATTATATTCTTTACAATAAAATGCTTCTTTTCTATATACACTGAAGTGACAAAAGTCATGGGATGACTGTTAATATCGTGTCGGTCCTCCTTTTGCTCGGCGAAGTGCAACAACTCGACGTGTCATGGAGTCCACAAGTCGTTAGAAGTCCTCTGCAGGAATATTGAGCCATGCTGTCTGTATAGACGTCCATAATTGTGAAAGTGTGGATGGTGCAGGAGTTTGGGCACGAACGAACCTTTCGATGATGTCCTATAAATGCTCGATGGGATTCATATTGGGCGATCTAGGTGGCCAGATCATGCGCTGGAATTGTCCGGAATGTTTTTCAAACCGATCGCGAACAGTTCTGGCCCGGTGACATGGCGCATTGTCATCCATAAAAATCCCATCGTTGTGTGAGTACATGAAGTCCATGAATGGCTGCAAGTGATCTGCAAGCAGCTGAACATAACCATTTACAGTCAATGATCGGTTCAGTTGCACCAGAGGACCGAGTCCCTGCCATGTAAAAACAGCCCACACCATTATGCAGCCACCAACAGCTTGAACAGTGCCTTGCTGACAGTTTGGGTCCATGGCTTCGTGGGGTCTGGGCCACACTCGAACTCTACCATCAGCTCGTAACAACTGAAATCGTGACTCATCTGACCACGCCACGGTTTTCCACTGGTCTAGGGACCAGTCGATATGCTCACGAGCCCAGGAGAGTCGCTGCAGGCGATGTCGTGCTGTCAGTAAAAGCACTCGAGTCGGTCTTCTGCTGTCATAGCCCAAGGAAGACAAATTTCGCCGCACAGTCCTATCGGACACGTCCCTTGTACGTCCCACATTGATTCCTGCAGTTATTTAATGAAGTGTTGCGTGTCTGTTAACATTGACCATTCTACACAGACGTCGGCGGTCTCGGTCGTCAAGTGCAGGTGGTCGCCCACTGCGCTGTCCATGATGGGATGTGATGCCTGAAATTTCATACTCTCGGCACACTCTTGATACTGTGGATTTCGGAATGTTGAATTCACTAACGATATCCGCAATGGATTGACCCATTCGTCTAGCTCCAACTAACGTTTCACGTTCAAAGTCTGTTAATTCTCGTCGTGCCGCCATAAATCACGAAAAACCTGTTCACATGAATAACTTGAACACAAATGAAAGCTCTGGAAAACGAACTTCGCATTTTTATTTTTTCGCTGCGATACTACTGCCATCTGTACATTTGCATATTGCTATCCCATGACTTTTGTCACTTCAGTGTATATATATATATATATATATATATATATATATATCATTGATTTTAATTGTATAGTATTTTTTTATTTGTACATCCTTTATATTGTCCCACTTTGCATCTAATTGCACAAGATTTATTTCACATTTTAATTAAATGTTAGATTTTTCTCGTTTATAAAAAAAATGTCAGTAAGTGATTCGTAAATTACCTGTTCTTCAAATTATTCTTAACGTATTTTTATGGACTCATTTATTTGTTTGTTTGCTCTGCACAAAATTTGCGATCGATTTTGAACTAACTTTCTGATGAGTTCGAGATTAAAAATTTTCTGAAATAAAATTTCACACACATAAAACCAAAATGATGAAAATAATCATTTCAAATTAAAGAAAATTACTGTACTGAGTTTTTACAATTGGACTAAAATGTATAAAATAATTTCTCCTAACTCCATATAAATTAAATCTGAAGATAAATTAGAGTCCACTTTTTAGTCCATTTTAAAAACTGGGCACATTGAACTGGGTTGCCGATAAGGTAGGAAAAAGCAGGAAAAGTTCTGAGAAATTTGAAATTTTTTATGAAGGCAGGGAAAGTGTCGGGTTTGAAATTTCGTAGTTATTTTTACTTGTCCTAAAAAATGCCGATTTTTAAAAATTGTTAGAATAAGAACTCGTAGCCATAGCTTCCAAAATTCACCATTGTGTAATGCGGAAACTCACCCAATCGCTTTTATTTCTGTATAGGTAGTTCCAGTTTCGGTTTGCAAGGCAAATGTTATTTTTCCATGAAATTCCTGAATTTGCAGCTAAAGAACGTGCAACAACGCAAAAGAATAGAATACATTTTCTGGCGGGATTAATAGCAATCAATCTGTGGAAGCAATGAATAATATTTAGTCTACTAAAGTTTATTGAATTTTCATTTTATTTAAAGAATTATTAGCTTTGTTTCTGGCAAATATCTCCTCACATTTCATAGTATGAATTTTTGACGCAGATGCCAAAGACTGGGCGCATGCGCTGAACTTGGAAAAAATAGACATTATTTCAAATATAAGGCCATTCATTTCTTATTATCCTTCATTGCTTCGATGTCACTTGTAATTTCATTCACTGTTATTCAGTCTGATAGTTCATAAAACTGATAATTCTGACAAAAGAAAGTTAAAAACCGTATCAGTATGTGACAAAAAATTGCCCCTTATCTGCATTAAGGAGTATTTTTTCGGCAATTAAATTTTGCATCAATTAAATTTCAATAACATTCATAGAGACGTTTGCAACGAACGTGGTGTTTACAAAACTTTCTTTTGCTATAGAATCCATTTTAAAATCCGGTCATAATTACTCACGTTCAATGACAGACAGGTTTCTTTGAAGGCTTTTCAAACTATCGTTTTTCTGCCACGAACCTGCTACAGTGACCTTCTTGAAATGTTTCAAATTAACTATTTCGAAGGATTTTAGTGTATTTTTTAATGATGCAATTTATGTAATATTTCATCAATTTTTGACATATCATTCACTACAATATATTGAGTTCCTGTGTTTTGTTGGCTTTATTTAGAGATGAATAGTTGCCAGCTTTTCTTTCAGCTTTTTCTTTGACATGGATGACTGAATTTAAAATCTCTTATTAAACTCATTAAATATTTGCTGTGGTTCATTGTTGCTTGAAAACAAACACATTAAATTTTTTTATTGTCATAAATATATCTAAAAATTTAAATAAATACTGAAAATATAATATTAATATGGAAAAATATTTCGTTCTCTGTATAAAATGAACTTTCGTTTATCTTGCTTCTGTTAGATGCCAGATTTTATTAGATGTAATGAGTGAATATTTCTATGTTAAAAAAGGCTAAGGTAATAATTTAACAGATTGATATTCCAAATATAAATTATGAATTTTTTGCATTGTAAAGATATTTGCCCAATATTTCTAATTCTATATAAAATTTTAATGATAATCATTTTTAAAGAATCTGTTAATTGGAATATTTTTGTTTTTTAATAACGTTTAAATAAAATTTTGAAGTCTTTTAAGGCGCTTTTATTAATTCCCAGATAAAGATTTTAAAGGCGATTTTTTTTTACATTTTCTTTTTCTATTTTCTTCTGCATTTTAGCTAATTTTCATATTTACTTTTAATTAATTTTTTGAGGTGATTTAAAAAAGATGTTTTATTTTATTTGTTTAATTATTTTTTGTTTAATTTAGATTTGACAATTTTTTAAAAGCTGAAACGACCTCAATTAAGATTTTTAAATTTGTGTAATTTATTATTACATTGAAGTTTTCCTTTTACTTTCAATCATACTACTAATTCTAGCTATACAGCAAATAGTTCGAAACATCTTTTTGATTGTCCTTTTATTTTAATAGGGATTTCTATGCTTTTAAATTTCTATACTTTTTAAAAATTTTAATTAAATTTCTGGGATAACTTTTTTGAATTCATGCTTTATATTTGTTTCATTTTGATCAATTTAGTTAGTTAATTTTAATTATTGACTGTTTAAAAGACATAACAATTCAAAATGTTTTAAAAATGGTTGTATCCTCCCTTCTCTCTTTGTGTGTGTGTGCACACGTGCTTGTACATTGTATTTTCCCTTCTGATTAAAACCGTTTTTTCTTATTAGAATTTCTTTCAAAAATATCATTGACTTCTGATTGTTCTCAATATTTTTTTTATTCCAACACGTACTACTAGTTTTGGTTGTTACATCATGAATGAAAATTATTTTGTAATTGCAATATAAATATGTTCCCCTCCTCACATGTGCATTTTTCTAATCCCAATGTGCATTGAATTTATCCTTGGAAATGACAACTTCGAATTTACAAGTTACGTGTGAAGAAATTTTGAGATAATAATTGGATTCGGAAAATTAGATGGAAACTAATGATAGAGGAGGAATGATCTATTTTTACGTCACTCGCAGAGAGAGAAAAAAAGGCATACAACCTTGTCTTTTCCCCACCATCATTTTCGGGCGTTATTTTCATACAGCTTTAAGTAAATTCTTACTTATGAATTAATATTTGCCATTGGTGCTGATGCTGAAGCCCAACAATTTAATTAGGAAAAAAAACGATAATTAATATAAAGACTACGAAATTAACTGCTTTTGCCGAAGGTTGTCTGCTTGATGGGATCTACTTAATGATAGAATAATGCAAATTATTGAATTCCAATGCAATTTGTTGCATGTTACTCAAAGTTAAAATGTCGTCAACGATTTGTTGTTGTTGTTGTTGTTGCTGCTGACTGTTATGTAACTTGTTAAATTTTATTGTTTGTTATGCGAACAGTATATTCGATAGCAAAGGCTATGCTACCTTTTACTTTTTTTTATAGAATTTGTTTTTAGTGTCTTTTTTTAATGTGACATGTCTCATATATATGAAAACTAAATTGATAAAATTTAAAGCAATTTAACTTCTAAGTTTGTCCCATAATTGTGTATTGAAGAATTTAATCTATTATAATTTTAATTTCCTTATAAAAATATATACTGTTTTTGAAACTAAAGTGGCTTCTTTTACTGACATCTTCATGATTTCTTTCCTCATTTTTCATTTCAATCTTCATTTTCCATTTTGTTTTCCTTTTTCGCACATGAAGAATATAAGGAAAAAAAATTTGCTCTCAAGATTTTGTTGAATTTCTCCATTTTACATGATCCTTTGTTTAAAAAATACGTGATTTTAAAATTATGTCTTTCTATCGTTCTGTCTATATGATGAACGTGGCAATACAAAAATTCAGCAAGCAAGATTGATGAAAGCTGGTATCTGATCCTAATTACTATATTAAAGATTTCGATCACAATTTAGGCAAAATTCATGTAAGGAAAGTTTTTCTATCTCTTCGTGTAACACTAGCGAACACGATAACTGGAAAGACCTTACAAAGGGGAAATTTGGCACATTCAATTGTATTCAAAAATACGGATAAATGTTTAAACTTTGGTTGAATCCACTAATTTATTGACCACTTATTGGTCTTTATATACACATGCATAAACCGTGAAACCAAAACTCAAAATCGAGATGTCTTAGACAAGTAAAGTTCCCTTATTCGGTCATGTGACCAAAATTTTAGATTAAAAACTATTCGGAATTTTCAATAATTTGATAATTTGGATTAGTAACTCAATTTAATCTTCATTAACTCTAATATCAATTGATTTCTCTTTAATTACAAAACACAAAACACCATGTATTAAGTCATTACACATGGAAGGTACTACCACTTGTGAATTTTCTCGTGACTTTGAAGGGTGCCACTAGAAAATTCGCAATCGATATTTTCCTCCTCCCTCTTCATCTATACTTATAATAAAGCTCAATGTGTGTGTGTGTGTGCGTGTGTTGGCGCTCTACAGGTCAGACCGTTGGACTTACAGCTACCAAATTTGGTACATGTATACCTTGGAGGTTGGGAGTGTACACCTCGGAGCCCTTTTTTCGAATTTTTAATTAGAATTTGAAATAATTAAAATTTAAGCGAAATTTCGACGTTTTTCCGCTATAACTTCCGAAAATGTTATCGCACAAATATGATTTTTACATCAATTTAAAGATAAAAAAATTAGCTTTCTAATGGTATCAATGTTTTAATGTATAACTTAAATTTCTATTTTTAACGAATTTTTAAAGAAATATTTTGACTATGTTTTTTTGAGCACATGACTGGATAAAATAAAACAATGACGGAAGTTCAAGTAATAATAAAAAAAAAATCTATCATCGTAAATCAAGTCTAAAGAAATGATACTTCTAGCACGTGACTGGATAAAATAACATAAACATAAAATGTGGTATTTTCTAAAAAATAAATGCAAAGCAAATGTTTCTATAATCGTTTGCAACATCTAAATCATTGATTCAATTTTTTTTCCTTTTTCGCTCTGTTTAAAAAAACATTTTTAATATTTCGGCCGCATCACGGAAAAAAGCATTTTTAATTTCAGGCCAATCAATGCCCGGAATTACTTCAAGTCTAATGAATATGTGACTTAATTGAAAATTTTAGAACGCATTACTCATGGCGAACCAGCTGGTCGCCAAAGGCGGCTAGTATTCCATAATACGTTAATGGAATATAGTCTTTTATACCGAAAACCGAAAAAGTATTATTTCATTTCATGAGATGGTAAAAGAAAGGACACTCCAGCTGGCTTTCAGTTTTCTGAAAATGCTTTCTACTCTTTTCATTATACACATTGTTGAGTAAAATAACAAATTAATCACAATAATAACAAAGCTTAATTGCACTTGTCTTTTAAATGCGTAAATTAATATAGTACATAGAAATTTATTTGAAATTATGATTATCAACAAACTCGCAATAACCGTGCTGGAATCGTATACTTATTGTTTATTCCACTTATATATATTTTATTTCATTTTGTTATTTTAAAATAATGCATGCAACTGTTAATGAAAAAAAAAATCCTATTCTTGCAGACACTTGGTGACAAAATTAAACAGACTAAGGAGTTAGAAAAGAAGGATACTACTTCCCCTCTTCTGAAATATCCGAGATTAAGACAACATTTCATTATTTTATCCATCTGTTGGTAAGCAGTTTTTGATTATTATTGTCCGAATTATATAGAAGTCTGGTGAAAATCTAAAATTGAATAATTCGTTAACAAATGTAGATAGAATGATATCATTGGAATTATATAAATGAAAGCGATTTGTTTTTTCTTGAAGCCAAAATTTATAAATTGTACAATTTATAAATTTCATCTTTGTAAACGATTCTACAGTTGATATAAAATAATCTTAAATGCAAGATATGTGATGTATATATATGTAAGACGACGCCAAGAATAGTGGTTTGCTGATATTCTGTGTGTTTACATTAAGAAACATTACTATCACACAAGGAATTCCATTTTCCGTAGTCATAAATACCATTTCGAGTAGTTTAACTGAACATAACTAACATAAATATTATCTACTGCTGTGAATCTTCATCCCAGTAGGAGAAAGATATATTGACTATCTACACACCAAAATTCTGCTCAATCTCTAATGTTGGTTGCTAAAAACTGACTTAGAAAATTATTGAAAATTTATTTGTAGTATAAATATCCTACAAATTAAGTCTACTTGTATGGCAAAATAGTGCCTAGTTTCCTTCCATCCTTCTTGTACAAGACAATTTTTCGTATCTTCATTATTTGGCGAATTATTGATTTTTTTTTTCTCTAGATTTGAATAACACATATGTGAAAGTGACTGCGAAATATTTTGATAATCAATACTCTATGTACCTGCTGTTTTACAGGACTGCTTTTTATGTGGCTTACTCTGGACTTACGTACAACATAAGAAATTTGTATGGAAACGAATTTCTTAATTTCTTCCTGCTTTCTGTAGTTGAAGTGCCTGGAAATTTAACATTTTGGTTTTTAATGGATAGATATGGTAGAAGATGGAGTGCATCCCTTGGTTTCATTTTGATCGGCATCATTTGTTTGATCCCACTTCTTAGTAAGTATTTAGTATTCTTCAATGATATATAAATTTACAACCCATGTAATAGAAATTTTAGGAATACTAAACTAACCTAAAATGTGATTCCGCCCCCCAATTTTTTTTCTTTAGCTAAATGTGATATCCCAATTATTGTTCTAGAAGAATGTTTGGCTATTTTCTTATAGGTTGGCTCGATTTTCGGCGAAAATAGCAAAAATTTCGTATCAAGTACTTAAGTACTTATGACAACTGGTAATATAATTTAAAGATTAAATAAAGTTTAAAATGAGTTAAAGTCACTTGTGTTACTAAAACTGATTTTATACAACTTCTTTTAATTTATAAAGTAGTGAATTTGTGAAGCATTTAAAAATTTTATAAAAATATCAAATTAGGTAAAATTACAAAAATATTATAAACATTTACTTCAGCTTATGACTGACACTACAATGCATTTAGAATCTTACCAGAAATTGTTTATTGTATTTGTTTCTGCTCCATTATATATCTTTAAACCAGTACCAAATATTAACTACCGCTACTTAAAGGATAAAAAAAGAAAGAAATTTCAGAAATGTGAAAGATTGCATTCAATTTTGCTCATTAACAAATTTAGTAAAACTAAATTAAAAACATTTGGAAATGAACTCCAAACATAAAAGGAAATTTTGTGAAGATACTACTAATAGGCTAATTTTTGCGACTTGCTTTTTTCATCTTTAGTCTTTAGGATGACTAATTTTTTATTAGACATCTACTTCATGAAATGTTTACAACTTTCTACAAGTTTGATCTTTATCGATGTCCAATGTATTTAAATTAAACTGTGGATGAAGATGTTGTTCATAAACTGCTTCCGAAATTTTATTTCTGCCATCTTAGATTCAATCTTTCGATTAAACGGTAAATCAGAATGTAAATGAAGAGAAATTTTAATCTCGACTATACAGTCAAAATCAACGATCAATTATGTAGTTAAAGACCTCCGAGTTTAAACTAATGAAGCGATGGTGAAAATCAAATTTATTTTCCTAATAATAGTGTCTTGTGCACAATATTTTTACTTCAATAAGATTACTTAATATAGTTCTTTTAATTGATTGTCTCCAATTTCACTTTGCATTAAATTTTTCATTCCGATATTAGCCCTTATATTTAAAGATTTATTGATTTCTTCTTAAAGTTTGTGCTTTTCATAATGAAGCATTTTTACATATAAAAGAATAATTTAAAAGCATAATTTTCATAAAAGTTACACTATAAAAATATACTAACAGAATGCTATGAATACGATTGAGTATATGTATACAATCTACAACAGTGGTGATACGATTGTAAAGATGAAACTAAGTCTCCACAAAGTGACTTCAAACCCGATACTTAGCAGGAAATATATTAATAATAATTTCCTATGAAAATTATTTTAAATGATATTACACTTCCAAATCCTTATCTTTTTTACATAAGCTCGTGATCGCTTACGTCGCTTGAATATTATTTGTCTCTGTTATAACTGCGTCTCATCAAATAATCTCAACATGATCTTCAGCTTTCAAACTGGTTATTAAAAGCCCTATGGTTCAAGAACTTATAATATTCTTTTGTGCAGTGCTTCTTTTATTTCTTTTGAATGTGATGAGGAAGAAAACAGATGATGCGTAATATTCTTATAAAAGATTCCGATGGAATTTCGATTTTTTTGAAGTTAAGTTTGTAGGGCCATTAATTCTTTTTACTCTTAGAATTTGCGACTTTTTTCTTTAATAAAAGTGTTTAATTGCATTTTTGCAATAAAGGACATACCACACCCTTCTTGAAATATATCTGCAACTTTTTTTATGTGGCCTTCAATTTTACCGCCTATTGACGCAAAACTGACGCAAATGCATAAATTTCATTCCTTTTACGTAAGATAAATCTTTCACCATTTATTTTCAAGTTTTCTTTCAAAATTAATTTTCTACTAAAGGCCTATGTTATTATACCGCTACCCCTTGCCTTAATCTTAAATCTAGAATTTTTATTCTTATTTTTACCTTGAAATCGGAAAGAAAGTTTATATACACTTTTTTATTATATTTAAAGACTTTCACAATCAAAATGTAGAAATTAGTGGTTATTTATCATTTATTTTTATCAATTTACAGTATCCCCAAACGTTCAAACATAATGACTCACTTTTTCAGAAAACGCGTCTATGCGACTTACTTTATTGACATATTGAATTGTTTCGAAGATAAATCAATTGCTCTATCTGAAAGAGGTTTTGCAGGCCAAAAAGAGACTCCTCTGAAGAATAAAAAATACATTTGTCACTAAATATAACAGGCGTTGTCTCAAATAATGATGAATTACTTCCAAAATAATACTTTCGTTATGAACAGAACATTCCGAAATAAAATTAGTTTATGGTTAGAAGCATAGCATATGTATATAAGTGGATATAATCGATTAGACTGGGATCGCCGGTGATGCGATAAATATATTATTTACAAGAAGCCAATTGATGATATACATTATAAGCCCGGTGGAAAGACACTGGCAGGATTTCTTCATTTCTATCTTTAGAAACGAATCGCTTGTTTCTGTTTTGTGCTATTTTTTATTTCTACCATATGTCTTGGCGGAAATTTTAAGCTGAAATAATTTTGTCAATTATGGATAAATACATATACATTCCAGATCTTGTAACTATTTAGTAAACATTGACTTACAATCCATAATTTGGGAACCTCTAAGGCATTGAAAATTCCATATGATCATTCTTTGCTGTACAGTCATTTAAAAAAAAGCATCATATATCTGTGTCTATATGTGTAGTTTTCATTTGAAAATAGTGGAAATTGATTTGCCTTTAATTCCGAGAATAAACTTCAGAAATAAATCCAAACCTTAATTTTTTGCACTTTAATTTTGTATCAATAATTTAATAAAACCTTAATTCTGCTTTCGTGACATAGATTAATATTCATCTGATTAAGTAAAGATTTGTTAATTAAACTAATATCAAACTACTAGAAAAATTTTTGTGTTGTAATTTATATTTATGTATTATGTGTTGATAATTTAAGTTGGCAGCACATGTAAAGCGCATGAGACGTTATAATATCTAGTAGTCTAGAATTCAAAATTATTGAATATGCTAGTTTTTAATGCATTCTTAAAATATCATTTCAAAGTTCTATAAATAATAATTCCTGCATTAAAACTCTTTATTGAAAAATGAAAGTTAATTGAATTTTATATAACCTTTAGACTCCGTTTATCCTGGTACAATTGCTGCCCACAATAAGAGCATGCATGGCTTAAAAGTATCATTCCTAATGCGCAATCTGTCAGTCTCGTTCATGTGCAGATCAGAAGAATGAATAGAGAGAATTTGAATTGAAACAGGAAAGCTTTTGCTTTTTCATAGTAGCTTTTTGCACATGCTTGAAACTTGGTATATAATCTTGTTATATAACCATCTGTTATAACAAAATTTGTGGTTATATATTCTTTTACTATGATCAGTGGCTGTTCATTTGTGAACGAAGTATACGGTAAACGAATTTTATAAAAATACAAACTGTGTTTTTATGCAGCCAATAATAATATTCTAGAGTTGACACCGCATTTTTGAACTTAAATATTGTGAAGAGTTATATAAGTCCTTTTAAAATTTTATTCGAATATGTTATTACTAGAAAAAATTTCTTACAAAATTTGTTGAAGTTAAGATGTTAATGTACGGTATTTTGATTAACATTTCTTTTTCCAGATTTTAATTCCAGCGATATCATTGCTTCCATGATAGCTAAGTTCTTAATATCAGGAATATTCATGATAACTGATCAACAAGGTTCAGAACTTTTCCCCACTGTCTTCCGTACTTTTGGTATAGGGACTGGCAAAACAATTGCTACAGCCGCGACATTATTCATCCCTTACATTGCAATGCTAGTAAGTATTTTATTGAAATTTTCTCTATGATTTAATTAAAGTGACTTCTTTCTCTATGATTTAATTAACGTAATTATCTTTCCCGAGGCTAAGATATTTCTTTAAAACTGCGCGAAATTAATTTTCAGTTAGTTAGAAATTATTATTTTTATTTTAGCTTTCAAAAAAATTCAAGATTTTGAGATTTTGATGAATCTGCACGTTTTGTATCTCCTTAAGTCCAAAACATACATTTTTGAAATTCTCTCTTTCTGTCTCGAAACATGGTAACGCTTTGGTATGCAATTTTATTCCATATTGGTATATTTCTATCGAATTTTGAAGGAAATCCACTGAATGGAAGTTTTTTTTCATCCATATTTTCAAGTGTAAAGGAACTAGATAGCATAATGGAATTTTACGAAACGACTTCAAACACACATTTTAATTGACTTTATTTCGTGCTGACATTAAAACTATCTATCTTTTCTATGTTAATTCTTGTGACGATAACCAGTAACAATGAAACATTTTTATTTGGAATTCTTTTTATAAATTAAAGGACTAAACTCTTTCGCTGGCGCTATATATTTATCATTAAACATCATTCGATTTCATTAATTTTAGAAGAAAGTCTCAAAACAATTTTTAATATGTTTGAAAACTCGAGGGAAAGTAGGTTATCGATTGGGATGCCGAAGATATTTTTTTCGCTAGTTTATGATCTGTTTGCAAGCTCCATCTTCATCATAGCTATTTAGAATTTTTATAAGGAAGCATTCCGTTCTTCTTTAATTTTATTACTCCAAGAAAAGGACTTTCATTAAAAGTTTTTAAAAAGTATTTACACTATTTTTTTCCTAGTCGTCAATTTGAGGCTTTCCAAACATTTTTATATCTTTTTATACTTTCATAGATTCGATCTGGTCGTTTATTATAAAAATGCCTATAGCATATTTCTATATTATGTCAGCATTTTCGCAAAAAGCGCAAAATTAAAACAATTTAGAATTTTTAGACCGAAATATCACCGCGCGATCATTTTTAGGATTGATTCATCTATCTTTGTTTTTAAAAATTTCTTCTAGTTTATGTAATATCAATAATCTGCAAATGCACTTACAGAAAAAAAGTTTAGATATAGCCCGAATGTGCATTTGTGGAAATGGAATATAAATAAATCCTTCTTATTAGCATGTATTGTACAATATATTCATGATATTGTTCGATATTCCGAATGATGGCGATATCACGAAGATTATAATAATGTGCTAGGTTTTTTTTTGTGCTATTAGAAATGAAAAATATTTTATAATTGCTAAAAGTGTTTTAAAATTTTATTGAAACCAGAAAAAAGTACATTAAAATCAAATTGAGATAAACCAACAGCTTTCTTTTAAACTTAGCTGTGTAAAAGTAATTTTTGCGCAACAATATACATGAATTTGTATAAGGGAAGCGTTAACGTTTTAAAAACTTTCCTCATGAGCATCTATGTCAGAGGTAATTATAGGCCAAACTTGGTACCTATAGTTCCAATGATATGGCTTGCTTAGATTGATTTTTACACTATGACGTCACTATTTACGTATGGCAGTATGAAACGTAATAGTACAATTTACGTATAGTGTACCAGTCTATAAATTTTATCAATGTTTTTTCCATCGTAAAAAGTAATTCTTTATTAAAATAATTATGAATAAATTGAACTATGATTAAATTGCGTATAATTGAGAAACTTATAAACAGGGTTTTTCTGTGTTATTTATTTTTGAATACATTATGATCATATAAAAAGTTGCGATGGAGATAATTTGGAAAAATTACTTCTGTAGTGTACAGTTATTTATTAGGGTTACGCTACACACAGATAGTTTAAAACATTAATTTCTATATTTACCAAGATATATGGTGGAGAACTGTGGTTTCACAAGCTTCATATTCGTTGGCAGCTTAGCCATTTACAATTAAAAAGATACCAGAGTGACATCCAATTTGTCTAGTATATGTCTGTTGAACTAAACTGGATTGAATTCATTAAGTTTCTGGAGTTAAAAGCCATTCTATTAGATATAATAATAGACAATTGATCTTTTCTCGTACTGCGAGCTTGAGTTATTACTGAAAGTGGATACTGTGATCTTCCAACTTTGGTTAGTATTATCGTAATGTTAATATAGCTTACACACGAATTTTTTTTATCTAATTATAATATATTCTATTTGAGTCGATTAATAGGGTACTTCCTTATTTTAAAGGGCCCTCGTGTTTTGGTAATTACGACAAGCTCACTAACTCTATTATACGTAGGGTGCCTATATGGTCGTATTCCCGATTTATTTGGTAATTATCAGTAGATTCGCTAAGAACTTCTAAATAGCATATTCAGACTACACCGATACCTCTAAGATTCATCAAAGATAAGGATGCCAAGATTCTCTTATTACTCCAAGATAGTTGCATTCCAAAGTTTACTTGGCTATTTTCAAATTCTGATAAGGTTACTAACGTCGAGTTTCCAATCACTAAGAACCAATTTAGCGATTTATTACGAAGATCTTAATTATTAATAATTATCACAGTTTTTTCAATCCGTACAGGAATTTTATACAAATACAACAATGTGTGTTTTAAATTTTTGACTTGTGTGATTTGATTACTAAATTAAATTCGATGTGGCTGTCAAACACGTAATTATTTAAGAAAAAAAAATTATTATTCTATCTAATCGTGAAATAAATTTGCATGGTTCTTTGAATCGGTTAAAAAAATTTGGTTCGAATTTTAAGTTGTAACTTATGCCATATGTATTTTAAATCCATTGTTTACATTTTTTAGAGTGAATATGGGCAAGCACTACCTTTTCTATTAATCGGCTTCACCTGTTTCATCACGGGTGTCTTAGGTACATTCCTACCTGAAACTTTGAACGAAAATTTGCCCCAGACGGTAACGGATGCAGAAGAATTCGGAAAGGATCAGAAGTATTTCTCTTGGATCAAGTACGTAGAGTTTTTTTCTTGCACAGTTATAATCATTTATTCTGTGTTCTTACTTTAGATTAAAGAACGTTACAAAAATGACAAAGATTTGTAAAATTTTCTAAACAGCGTTCTGAATCGAACTTCCTTCTCACCCTTCAAATTTCTAAGGAAAGCTGAGAATAATTTTTATTTTTTAACTTGCCTTCTTTGGCAATCAGCTGGATGACCAGAAAGCTATTTATATTAAACTCTAACATAACTGAAATCGCTCATATTATTCATTCACAAATGGGAACAAAGAAATAAAAACAAAAATCGTACGAATTTGGATTGCTTCATCGAGCGTTTTTACAAATGCATTTGAACTAAATACTTCGTTTCACTAATTAAGGAAATTGTAAAATACAGGGTGCGTCAAAAAATTCATACGCACTTTGAATCATCATAGAATGTTGTTTCATTCTACAAAGTGCATTTGCTGGAAATCGAAAACTTAAAAGTCCAATTTAAAATATAAATACACTTTCAGATGCAAATGTATTACTGTTCAAAATGGCGGTCTTCAGCATTGCATTCAGCATCAATGCATTGCTGAGAATGAGTCACCATTGATTTCGTAAATTGAATCAGCATGTTCAATGGGATTTCTACGCACACCACTGAATCTCATTTCGAAGTGTATCTCGGTTACGTGGTTTACGATTGTACTCCGACGAAATTATCTACTCATAAATCTCACTTTACCTCTCACCATCTCCTGTACCCATTCACATACTTCGAACGTTCGATCTGGATCGTTGTCACATAGCATATGTCACTGGATTTCTTCTAATGGGGCACAAACATAACCTAGAAACACTTTGAAATGAAATTCAAGTGGGGTGCTCAGAAATCCCATTGGAAACGTTGAGAAATGTACGATGGGATGTACGAAATCAGTGGGAACTTGTTCTCACCAATGTATTGATGCTGAAGGCCGGCATTTTGAACAGTAATCGCATTTGCATCAAAAAGTGCATTTTAAGATTTCCATTTCCAGCAATTGAACCTTTTACGGAACAGAACGGCTTGAATATTAATTATATGTGATTACAGATTCGTTGAAATATAATTTTGTGTTTATAATTGCTCCAAATTATTTAACATTACAGTCATATTATTTTAATTGTTTTAATTATATTCTGCTTACGCAATACACGAGCCTGTCCGATGCAGAAAATCCCTAATTGTCATAATGCTATTAAAAAAAGAAATATCCAATTCATGCAAATTTAAAATTCCATAACATTATAAATATTAAACACAATTCTCTTTTTTTAGCTTTCAGAAATGTGAAAAATGCAATTTAATTTTTATAATGCGGTAAAAACAGTTTAAATTTCAGGGCAAAAATGTAATTTATTATTTTAATTAGGAAATAAAATTTAAAAAAATGCAAATTTTTTAAACAGTTTAAAATTCAATTTTGTACAATAATAATTTCATATGTTATCGCGAAATACGCAAACATTCAAGTTAATTTTTAATCAATTAAATTTTTTAAAAAAGACTCTGTATACTTATTCCAATCCTTCAAGGTATACATGTGCTAAGTTTGATAGCTTTAGTCTAGTGGCTTTCCCACCAAAACACATACACAGCTTTATTATTATACACACTCTTTTAATTTTTGCTGATCAGATTTAATTGAATTCACATTTTTCAATCGTGACAAAATGATTTTTTTTGAGTGAACAAGTACCGCGTGAAAATCGGCTAGTATTAGTTATGTTTAATATTATCTTTTATGCCTTACAATCTTTATGATAACCTCTTTAAATAATCTATGCATCAAATTATGATAGACATTAAAGTCTTATTATTTCAATAGCCTTACATATGTTCTGTCTGTTACGTACATGACTATTTTTGATGGAGTCAAGTCCTTAGACATCATAGACATGCAATAACATCAGTTTTATTTTATATTATATATTACAATAAAATTTAAAATCTTTAATAAATTCTTTGCAAAATTAAGTAATTATGTTGCTTTCTTTTCCGAAACATAATTTCATTTATAAATTTTAGAATTGATTTAATAAAAAGAATTAATTATTCGTATTAATATAAAGAAACATAAAACTAAGTTTTAAGAAATCTGCGGCTCATTTATGTTTTTCAATCCACAACACATTAGTATCTAAGCAATACTTTAAAATGTGTTGATCTTTGGTAAAGCCCATTATTATTCATATTGTGTAATCCACATATTTAAATAATTAAAAATTTTGACATTATTTCTCTTTTTACATCATTTTTTGAATATAATTTATCTGATGGTTAGTTAAATTTTTAAAATTTTCTATTTGCAGGAAAAGCGATAAAGCACCAGAGAAAGAAAAGGAAAAAGAAAAACCTTCAGTAGATTCCATTCGCCTTTGAACGTGAAAGATTTTCTTGTAACCCTAATAATACACATATATTGTACAATATTGTATGATATTAAATAATATTTACGATATTTTACAATTTTGTTGAACAATAAATTATATATAATACCACACAATATTGTATAATATTGTGCAAAAGGATGTGCTACTTGGGAAAACAGACAAATAATAGAATCATTGTTGTGGCACTCATTTCGGAAAGATAACTTTAACATCCTCATTTTTAATTTATATTTGACTGAAAATAATTCGTTGTACGATGTTGCCATACTTTGCCATTTGATTATGTACATATGTTTTTACGCACGTTTCGCATGCCTTTGTATATCCAATTAATTTATTTTATATCGATTCACTCTTTTTTTTTTTAAAAATGAATTTATTTTTATACAGCATTTGATTTTAATAATGGATATTCTTATTGCAAATTTCTAAAAATTTTGTATTTATCTGAGAGCAATAAATATTTAATGGTAAATATTTTGCAATTAGAGAGAACAGCAGTACTATTTAAACTGTAAATTCTGACTCATTGGCACGTCGATTCATGGACGTGTAGTTCTGTAAAAGCTGCTTTTAAAAAGTGATTTTTTAAATTAATTTTTACATTTTTTTAAAAAGTCTATATTAGTTATCTTCCTTAATTTTAATTAAATTTTCTGTATATCATTTATTTTAAGTTAACATAGGAATGCCAATCTAAACATCTTTTTAATGAAATGATATTATTTTCCTCTGTGGAGAGTTGTTATCTTAATCCTAAGATTAGATGTATAGTGAAAAATTAATGAACGTTGAAAACCAAAAAGTGTTTTCTTAAAATGAATAATTAGTTAAAATATCTTTTAAAATAAAAATAATAATTAAATAGTTTTGAGGGAAAAATGGAAATGTAAAATAAAGAAAATCCAAAATGGGAAGAACTTTAAATTTCTCTTTACTGTACAATTAAGGATGGGATTAGGTCCTTTCTCTTATTATCTAAAATGACCTTATTTATACATCACATTAGCCAGCTCAAATTGCAGTTTTTCTTGTTATTTTGAATCACTGAGGGATAAGGACGGAAACATTGTTTCATCTTGAGATACAACGAACGATGATTTTTAGAATCAAATTATGGTTATTTAATGTGATCAAAAAGAAGTTTTATATATTGTTTATTTTTAATATTTTGCTGAACAAGGCTATTAGAATTTCAGCAAAAGAAACATTTTTTAATAACATTAAAAAATTGTCAATGAATTTTGAAATAATTGCATTCGCTGCTTTTACAACTATGCAACTCCAAACGACAAGGCAGTATTGTTCTTGATCTCATCTGAGCTTCTCAAACTGGATCGAAAGCATTCTTCATTGATTTTTTTCAAATTATATGAACATTAGTAAATAAGAAAATAAATTAACTTTAAATATTAAATGTAAAATTATAAATATTTTAATTTAACATTTTTTTGTGCTTAATATATCATTTTTCTGTTTTAAATGCTTAATATTTTTCTTTCGTAAATGCAGTGAGGAAGTCAGTTTAATTATTTTAATTAAAGAAAAGGCACTTTGTGAAAGATAAATGGAGCACCGGCTGCTATTTACTGCTCTATATTAGAAGTAGAAAGTTTTACTAATCGTTTACTATAAATAGTGGCTGTTTAAAATAGCTATTAAAAGGTGATTAATTGATAAATTATTGATTAAGTAGAATCCTAAAAATTTTTATGCAATCACAGAAAAATATGTCTGTTGGGAAAAGTTTAAGCTGGCCTGTTCTGTCCTTACAAGTTGCTAAAATGGTGTTAAAAGAAAATGATAGTAGCTAGAATTTCCATTTTCAAAAGCATCTTTCAAATTAAAACTTTTGAAAACTGCTTAAAATTACTGCATTATAATTAAAAAATAATTTTTCTTTTAATCTCTGCTAGTCCTCCTGCATTTGTTAATTGTGTGTTGTAATATTTTGTGTTTGTGCGTTTCGAATTTTTATTGCAAACTTTTGAAGTTTGAAATTTCTTTTCATGCCTAAAACTGAGTTGCCAATTTATGTTTTATAAAATGCTATATAATCATACAACAGCATTTCTTTAATTTTTAATAAGTGGAGATAAAAATGTGTATTTGCCAACAAACTATTGTGATAAAATAAATTTTCGTATTTTAAGATATAAGTTTCTCTAAGAAAATTACCTATTTATGGTTTGTAACATTTTTATTTTGTGTGAATAATAGTTTAAGACCTTTTCACCTGCATTTAAAAAAAAAATGCATCAAATAATTTTTTGTGTTCTATTTTTTTCAAAGAAATAAGTAATTAAAGTAGCATGTTCTAAATATTTACCCTGAAATATAATTTATACAAATGTCAATCAGTGGAAGATATACCAGTTTTTCACAGTTCGTCACTTTTGGTGTTATTGTTTAGTCATAAAGCAAAGATTACAAAAATGATTGTAATGCTAAAGGTAAACTGACACTAATTAATGTGTTTGATGTGAACATGAATAGATTGCATAATATTTGTATTATTAATAAAAGTTTTGTATGAGTTACTTTTATCCTCTTTTCGATCCTCCATTTATGTTTATTTTTCTGTTTTCATGCAATTTAAAATGCAACTAATATTTTTAAGAAAAATCATGGTTTCCATGTTAATAGTACAAAAAAGTGGTAATGAGCAACAAAAATTTTTAAAAATCTCACAAAATACATTTTATTTATATCGCGTTATCTACTTCTTAGAAAAAATATAGACATTGATAAAAAAAAACCCTCACTCTAAAATTGCATGTACATATTTTTTATGCTGTGAAAAATTATGATCAATTATAAACAGTGGATTTCCATGTATTAAACTGAATAAAAAATACATACATTGTATGCTATAAAAAACTTTATAAATTCTACATTTCCCTATGTTAAACCGAATCAAAACGACACAAATTTTTCGTTAGTATACAAAATTAAGTGCCGAAAAAATTAATTTTCTTACTTTTTTTATAACTAAAATATCTTTTACTGATTGTTTTTGTAAAAGCTCAAATTTGAATTGGTATTTTAACAATGAAGAAAAACTCAGAATAACAAAATAACTTTTGAAAATGTTTTTCCGGTGGAATAAATTTTAAAATTTCTACATATATGACCGTAAGATTTTTTTCTAACTAGCTAGAATGGGCATTCTGAAAGTTTTTCACACATTCTCTCCTATTAAAATCTTGTCTTTTTGCCCTTTCTCCTAATTTCTTGCATAAAATTATAGACCTTGGTAATGCCGCAATGCCTTGTAGAGCATCTGCTAACAGTAGCTGCTTAATCAGATTTTTGGCGTGAGTCTAAGATTTTCTATCAGGCCAAAATTTCAAACGCCATTTTGCAGTCCGAATGGAGCCAAAATTCAACATGGAATTACACCAGGTAACATATCGAGTTTCTTTGATTTAAACAATTTCGTTTATGAGTTATTGCATTGATATGCATGCGGAACTGTAGACCGACAGACAGTTAACCCTTTAAAAAACCGAATCAAATTTCATACGAATCTATATTTTAGATATTAAAACAATATGCTAAATTTTATCTAGCTCTTTGGATTCTAGAGTTATCGAATTCGCTTGTAATCGAACTGCCAGACAGATTTCCTGTGAATGGATTTCGTTCAAAATTTGATAGAAATCAATGAAATTGGACTTAAATTCGTCAACAATTCACACGTCTAAAGTGTTTTTTAAATTATCGAATTCTAATATATAGACATAATAGGTGGTATGTGTTTTCTGAGGTTAAAAACACGGAAATTCATAGATTTCAAAACTTTTCATAATTATGGTACTTTTTCCACAAAGTGCACTCGAAAAAGTTTTTGAAAAAAAGATGGTACTGGGAAAAAGTTTTTCTTTTATACCCTGATAACTCTTTCCAAGCAGGAAAAAAGAAATTTTTCTATTTCAGTATGCATTCAAAAGTTTAAAAAATCATGTATACTTTTTTTTTAGTTTGCTTGTGATTTTATTTTCAAATGGTGATTTGCAGACACTTCATGTTTTAGTTTTTCAACATTTGATAAAATGAAAACGAAGGAGTTTTTCAACATTTGATAAAATGAAAACGAAGGAG
>JAPMOQ010032104.1:8329352-8357784 GCA_026543055.1 Argiope trifasciata | reverse complement strand
TATTGGAATGACATCGTGGGGGTAATATAACTATTTATATTATGTTAAAAACAGTTGTAGAAAGGTCAAAACGAAGAGAATTACTGAAACTGATGTCACTTGGTGAAAATAATTTTGATTATTCTTTAATCATATGCATATTAATTTGGCATATGTATAGAAGATGAGAACACTCAAAGCGATTTTTTTTAAATGTAATGAATTAAAAATTAATTGAGTTTTATCATTCTTTTTTTCATATTAAAATCCGAAAACATTACAGCAAAAATTATTTTTACATCATATTAAAATTGGAAATATTATCCTTTAATTGATACCAATTTTTGCTATATAAACTCTTGTTCGTTTTTTTATTTTTTAGATATATTTGAAACATATTTTACAGCATGTATCATTGTTTTAATAATAAGTATTTCCCCGTTCCGTGCAAACTCGGATATATATATATATATATATATATATATATATATATGAAGTAAATAACTATATAGTATGTAACATGAGTCTATAAATGCTTTAAAAAATGAAGAACGTTTTGTTTTGAAATAAAAGGAGATAAAGTTCAATCAACTCAGTCTCTAAAACTGACTAATTTATGAATATTTGAATATCACTACTCAATAACAACGGGTAAATTTAAAGCACTTCTTTGAACATTCCAAAGTTGATAACCCAATCAACGTCCAGGATTTCTCGACACTATGACTGGCCTAAGAATGAAAATTTTGAATGTTCCAAACATTTCTATTCAAAACTTAGAAGCATTCATTTATATATTTGAAAGTTGGAATGTCAGGAAAATTTCTAGAATAGGATTCCTTATACTAAAAGATGTACAAAATTTAGACTTAATATATTTTTTTAATTATGCTTATAGACCAAAATAAAATTAAATATTATTATTCGAATCATTTAAATCCTTTTGAAAGTAAAACTAAAACCTGAATTTTATGATGAATCTATATAATTTTTGTTGAATAATTCTTAAAATATTACATAAATTATTGTATTTATTCAATAGTACATATAATTATTCTCTTTTACTTATATTTTTGAAAGAATTCTTAGTTTTGGTGAAAAAATAATTTTATTTCAATTGCAGTTTAATCATTTCCACTTTAAATTAAAGCTGAAATTTTGTGAGAACTTGAGACATATAGTACATTACGGGCTTCATGCCTTTATAACTGCATAAGTGAATTATTTGACAATCAAAATTTGAACCTTAAAAATATTTTGATGAAGTAGCTATTAAAAGGCATGTTATATAAAGTATTTAATTGACAATGGCAAGTCACACAAATTATTTAACTGACCATTTTAAAGAGTCTTAAGAATGGTGGACTGGCTCGTTGCCAAAGGCAGCTTGTAGATAATAAAAGATATTGCTTTGTAATTAGTAATCTGTCTTTTTTCTGAAATAAATTGCTTTGAATATATAAAGAAAAAGAGGAAAGGTGTAACACCTTTATTATAGCAAGCAAAAGTTAATTTTTGTTACTTTTTCAACTTTAGAAGCAATTTAATAAACATACTTACTTATATTTCGTAAAATAAGAGTGTTTAATCTAAAATGAAATGTGTATATACTTTATACAAAATTTCATTCAAATTTTGTTGTAAACTTTTTATAATGTAGGAAAGTTTTTTCCTGCCATTTGGATAATTCATGCTATTGTTGATAGCATAGCGTATAATTATTACACAAGAGAAAAATATATGACTGTCGAAAATTTGTATTTCGAGATTTTTATCAACCTCCAGTTTAAAACCTTTCTGCACCAACCGCCCTCTCTTTTGTGAATTCTGTACTTGTTTTTTTTTTTTTTCGTAAAGGCGAGACAGAAGGAGATACCAGCAAGCAAATTAAATTGGGTTGGCTTAATATCAAAATTGATAATACGTATGAGATTTTGGTCGAAAACTTAGCAAGTTTATTTATATATGTCTATATATCTGCATAGGAATATGATATCTATAAAAGGCAGTAAAATGAATGGATAAAATATAAAGCATAGCATTAAAGAAAACTTTATTTACTTCTAATGCATCTTGAATACGCCAAACGACAAATTGACTATTAGTTAATCTGTATACATTATACCCATAAATAAATATAACAATATAAAATTTTAATGAGCTTTCTAAATAAAATTTTATACATTATGTTAATGACATATTTATAAAATTTGGTTCAAACGTTGGACTCGCAAATCATCGGGAAAATGTTTATGAGGAAGTCGTGGAGAGCGCCTTTCTACTGATTACTATTTCCTTTTATTTACTGTCATTATTAGAATTATTCAAAAAATTTAAATTGATTGCACATTTTTTTAGCTACATTGACAAAAATTTTCTCCCATAAACAATTACCACTTAAGGAAATGAAATCGACAAATTTAACGATTTGGGAATAAAACATGCCAACTTTTTAAAATCCTATCATTAAAACTTTTACTTTTAAGAGCATCTTCAGAAAAAAAATAGTTTAAAAACAGTTTAAAGCACATAGACATTTAAAGAAACGGAAGTTAAGAGTCTAATTTTGAATTATGGAATCTAAAACTAATCGATTACAGCCCTATTATACTTAAATAGATATTTCATAGTTACTGTGCAAGCCACAAATGAGGTTGACTCATCTTGCAACAGGAAAAATAGCATAAAAACATTCTTGACTCTTCAGTTAAAGAAAGCTTTGTTAAATGAGTTCTTTCCCTCCCCATTAAGTTAAAAGAGTGTTAAAATGTCTTTCCTTATTAATAAATCATCAGGATATTTAGTTTCAGTCGGTTGCTCTACAGGTGACTCATTTCACTCTCCCGCTGGAATCTTTTTGTTGCCCTTCAAAAGTGACAAACAAAAAAAAACCTTGAAGGGAAACAATGCCTTTGTCTTTTAAAATGAATTTTTTATACTCTTTTTCTGTGCAGAAATTTGAAACTTATGAAAGACAAATGGAGGATATGGAAAGTATTGGATATGAAATAGAAGAATGAATGATATATTCCATGCTCTTTTTCTCCTTTTTCCTACTGGAGTTTAATTAGGATTTATTTCTGTGCATCAGTGATGCAACAAGGTTAAGTAGTATCTAGGAAGAATATTTATTTTGTACTTTTCTCTTCTGATCTCATTTTGTAAATCTCGATTATTACAACTCAAACAGGCGTCATCCAAAAGTCCAACGAGAATTGTTCCCACAATATTTTACACATTTCTCCTCAATGAGTGAATAATACGCCAGTACTTTTGACAAGACCTGCATTATGTTCAGATAATTTTCAAACGTTTTCATAATAAAATTAATATTAAAGTTCCTAAAAGATTAAATTTAAAAAAGAACTATCGGTTGATAATTAAACAATGAAGTTTAAAAATATTTATCTTTGCATCGATGCAAAATAGCTATTAAAATATTTTCACCGTTTATTTAAATTTTTACTATTGCACTCTTATATATAAAGGGAAATATTGTTTCAAAATTGTGTTTAAAATTATTTGATAAAAATTAAAGATAAGTTGCTTTAGAATAAAATAGATGTCACCGAAAAAGAAAATTTGGGGAATTTTAAAATGGTATCAATAAAGTTTTTATGCAATATACTACTATGAAAATATTGACAAAAATTGTTAATTTTTTTAAATTAATTAAAATTTTCATTTTCATTTCAAAAATTCCATACTAATCAACTTTTACTAATCGAAAAATAATTATGATCACAGTTTGTAGCTCTGAGTCTAATGTTCTTTGTAATAGATGTATTAGGATAACTTTTAATTATTTATGAAACATCAAATGATTTTTACTTAATATGTCAACTTATAAACATTAATATATTAAAATCATTTTCAATTTTTAACACAATAATACTTAAACAAATAAACCTTTTAAATATTTTAAATGAGTGTTACTGCAGCAAGTATTTGAATATGCTCCATAATTGTAAAATTGATAAAAATTTTCTTGGATGTGGTTGGCAACATGAAAATAAGAATTTTTTCATAAATATTTGAATCATTATCATATTTTCAAAAATAGCTTTAAAAAATTGAGTATAGAAAACACCTCTCAATATCTTGATCGAAGTTATCTAAAATTTGTAGAGAATATGATACAAAAGATACATGTTGAAATTCATTCATCTAATTTCTACAGATTTTCATGTTCTTATAAAAACTGAAAATATAGGAGGACATTGAACCCGTGTGTGTGTTTTCGACTTTTTAAAAAATTTGGATGGTGTAGAAGGTGTGATGGTTCTTGATATATTAAAAGATCATGAGGTTTTGTACGAATCAAAAATAGTTGAAAACAGTTCAGTTGATGGATATGGGCGATTTTTTCATTGGTGTGTCTTATTATTTTACAACGTATAGATAATTGTTTGACTATACCAAAATTGTCCATGTCATGATAATAAAATCTCCCAAAATATAAATAAATATAGTGACGGTGTTGGAAATTGTGAGATATATAGCAGAGAAAACCATAAAATTAAGAGATTAAGTACTATTATAAATTTAATTAATGTACTTTTAACTAATAAATATTGCCTTGCCTATATAATTCAGCATGAAAGAATTGCCAACAATATTACTGTCCATCAATTTTTTGCAAATTTAGTTTTTCTTTCTAGGATTTCGATTCTGTATTGAAGGAAATAATCATTTTAAAAACTGTGGAAATCAATTAGATTCAACAACGATTGTTGAACTAGTTTATATCGGATTATTTAAACCTCTTCAGTACTGAAGTATGCATATGAGTCTGCGATTTGTTTCCTTTTTCTTATCCGATTAAGTAAAATTTTAAAGTTACAATGCATGCATTTAAGCACTAAAAAATATAGCTTGCAGTTTTCATCAATAAATAGCTCTGCAGTTCGATATATTTTTCATATTCATTGATATTAATTGGATACAAAAAGAAAATGGCGTTCAGTAAAAAAGACAAAAAAATATAAACACATTTTTTAATACTTATTATTAAAATTTTTATTTTGTATATTTTTTATGAAATACTTAGCATCTGGTTAAAGTTATCACCAAAGTATATTTTGTTATCTATAACAGAATCAGCGAAAATACAAATATAACTAACAGAAACACGAACACTTTTTCAGTCGAAAGATTTCATTTGGTTCCATGATTTTAATATAAAAAACACGCTACATTTCCTTCATCTAATTGTGTGTTCTGAGGTAAGTGAGTGTGTTGAAGTATTGCCTACGACCTTTAACTCACACATCTTCATATATCAATCACGAGGCTACCTCAGTCCTACGCCATCCCGATGGAATATTTGAGTTACTTTACTGCTATTTAGCTCAAGTGACATTACTATTACATAATAAAGAAAAATGCATATAGCATTTACAATGTGTCAAAATGCTGCATATTTTTCCTGCAGCAAAAGGAACATCGAACTTCAAAATCAGGTTGGCATATATTTTTATGTGAATAAAACTTACAGTCCACATCTAAGAGACCACAATATATAATTGATTTAGGGTGATATCCTTAATTCTTATAAGAACTGGATGCGATAATCTAAATGAGCTGTTATTCTATTACAATATTTCAAATATAATTATTATACATTAATTAATGAAATTCGAAAAAGAGAATCTCGTAAACATTGACAGATTGCTTAAGAAATCAATGAAAAATATTTGCTGTATATTTCAGATATAATAATATTAGAATTTTTGTTTCTTTTCAGTAGGATTTCTTTATATATACCGTTCGAGAACATTCAAATGGAAACTAATCCTTAAAATTGGTTTATATATGTAAAATAACCCAAACTGTAGGCCTCAATTTATTAAATTTTACTATAATCTAATATTTAAAAAAATGTAAATAAAATGTGAAATTTATTATTCTATAATAATTTTTATTCATAACTTTAATCCTACACCGATAAATTTGCCTATTTTAAAATTAAAAACTATTTTAATTATTATGTGTTAAAAAATAGAATTTGGGATTTAACATCTAATAATGACGTGGATCAAAAAGTGGGGATATTTAGAACTTCACTGAGCTTTTCAGTTGATGGTAAGCAATTATATATATGTTGATATTATCTTGGACTGTCTAAAATATAAGTTGGTTAGAATGAACATGAACATTTTAACGGATATTTCTCTTGATGTAACAATGCAGTTTTATTCTTCTGAAATGTTCTTTTAAGCAGTGCCTTATATAAATAATCCTATATGTTTACATATGGGGAATATTATATTTTATTGGAAAAGTAGCTTAAATATTTTTAATTATTTGGAATTAAACAATATGTATATGTTGACATCCAGAATCAGTTGTTAAATTTTTTTTGTTTGAAGTTTACAAAAATTTAAATATTAATAAAAATAATGTTGTAGAATCATATTTAAGCAGACGCATTTCATTTTAATAATGCTCTAAAACACGCTTTCATATGAATAGCATCAATGAAGTTCTTTTTTCAAATAGATTTTTAAACAAAGTCAGGGAAGCTAAGCTTAAGAACACGAAAACCTATCTGAACTTGAGAAATAATTCAATACATAGTAAATATTCATGGTTGTGCAATTTTTGAAATTAATTTAAAATGAATATTGATATCGAACATCATGAAAATTCAATCTACTGATGGAAATTGATTTAGTACTTGTCTTTTGAAAAACGAACGTAATGTTCTTATTAGAGCAAAACGAAACCGTATAAACAAAATGACGATCAAATCTCGATTTTATTTTGATTGGCTGCAGTTCATTTAAGATGTATCAAGTTATGATTGGTAAGGAGCTGTTCGAGCAGATATTAAAATCTAAAATATTAAAACAAAAATATTATTTACTTGAAATCATAATAAAATATTTTACTTTTAAGAACCTAAATAGATAAATAAAACATATCCTTGTAAACATAAATAGAATATAGTAACATAAATAGAGCATATCCTTGTAATAGATGATTTTAATGTAATGCTTATAACAATTAATGAAACTATGTTTCAAAATAAACTTATTTTATTCCCCCTAATTTTTAAGTAGATTTTAATATTTTTTAAATTTTGTACATATTTAAAAAAAATAAATTTAGATTGATTTTTTAAATATTGATATGGAATGTAGAGCATTAAGTAGAAAATAAAATTTTGCCGAAAAAGTTTTTGAAAGTTTAAAATTAAGCATTCCAGTTCAAACGCTGTAATTTAATTGACTGAAATTAATTTAAGCATAAATTAATTGTAAAGACTTTTTTGTTGTTATAAAATTATCTGAATATAATTTCTGAAAATATGAGTCACTTTGTTACTCAGTTCAAAAGTTTTTCACTATGGATTAAAACTTTGAAACTGTTTTCACAATTTTTGCTAACAAATGAACTAAATGAATTTTTGGAATAACGAAATTATTTAATGACTACATTAAATTTATATTACTATTTTTCTTTCTTTGAACTCACGCTTGTTTGTGAATTCAGAAATTTCACCAAACTTGATTAAGAATTTTTAAATTTTACTTAGATTTCTTCTTTTATAGTCTAAATAATTTCAAATGACTATTTTCAACAATGATATTATTCTCTTACAAGTTATGCCATGCATTTGATAGCCAAGAAAGGTGTTAGATCTCACAGCACTTGTATTTTTGAGATTATTATTATATTTTCTTTGCAAATTAAACTCGGAGTTTTTGGCTTTAATTAATGTTTAAATTGCCTACATATTATATTATAACCCCCTTTAAAGACTAGCTGAATCACCTGAAATATTGGTTATATATATATATATATATAATCATAAAATTATTAAAACAATCAAAACCCATTTCTTGGTCAACAAAATTAAAACGAAACCAACTAGGTCGAAATCGAAATTAAAACTCAATTCAGAATTACACGCTACAAGTTCACAAAATGAAAGGTAAATGAATAAGAACCAATTAATGAAACAAATAAAAAATACTATAATCAAAGAATTATTTAAACGAAACAGAAACAGAACTAACCACGGAAACGAAACCAAAACCGGAATCGAAACTAAAAATCATTACTGATTCAAACAAGTTTAAGAATTTAAAAAGTTTTTTAATCAATCATTCTATTTGGAAAGCGCAAATGTAGCTACAACTAAAATACAAATGAATCTAAATTAATTAACAAAATAAGACAACTGAATCAAAACAATAATCAATAGAAAAAGAATCCGGACTGAAAACTTCGTCAAGGGCTGTAGTACAGGCAGTTATAATTACAACATGGGGAAGCAATTTTTCAGATACCTAAAAATTATCCTAAGTAAAATTGAAGAAGAAGATTGCTTTGTCATTAATAATAAAAAAAAGTTTGGGATTTTTTAAAAGATAACAAAATTTATAAAATTAATACTTTGGACTTTCAAAATTTATATACCAAACTTCCCCATGAGAAATTAATAAATGTCTGTACTCTTATATATGACGAATATTTAAATGAAAATGTTTATTAATAAATATAACTGGCTGATTTTATGCAATTTTAATATTATCCGGAAATAATGTTTTCAATGGTATTGATTTTTATAAACAAGTTAAGGGTATTCCAATGGGTACAGCTTTCTCAAGTGCTTTAGCCAACATTTTCCTACATTATTACGAGAAAAAAAAATTAATAATTACTTGATAAACGGATGAAGATTTATTGATGATTTAATTTTGATTAACTTAGATAATACCAATATTGTTACTAACTGCTGTCCTAAAGAATTAACTTTAACAGAAACAAATAAAGATCATCTTGAAGCTACTTATCTGGATTTGAGGATCGAAAGTGCTAATGATAAAACAATAGTCGGTATTTATGATAAAAGAGACGAATTCAAATTTAATATATTTAAACTCTGTAATTATCACTCTAATCTTAACTCTAAAATATTCAAAAATTTAATTTTCTCACAATTCAATAAAATAAAAACAATTTGTAATAACAAAATTTCTTTTATAAAATCAACAAATTGTTTTATTAAAAATTTAAACAATAACGATTTTCCCAAAAACTACTGCAATATCAATATTTTAATAAAAAAAGAAATAATGAAATATTAGTGAAATAGATGGCGTTAATAAACCACGTTTATCTTTATTTACACTGTAGTAGTATTATTAGAAAGGAAGAACGGTTGTTGTTCCTGTAGTGGATAGGTCTGTATAGACTTTTTTGTTTTCTTAATTTGAGTTATTAATTGTGGTTTAATTTTCTTATGTAGTTTTACTTTTTATATATATTTTTGTTTCACTTGGTGATGTTTTTTAATGTTTTGCATTGTTTTTGTCATTTGCTGTTTCAATTGGTATGTCTCTTTTGCCGTAATTTTTGGATCACGAGGTGTCAATACTGTTGACCCTTGTTCACCGATGCCTCACAGAAAAAATCCCTTATTTGGAATCCTTGCTTGAAAGTGACCCTTGACGAAGTTTTCAGGCCGAATTCTTTTTCTATTGATTATTGTTTTGATTCAGTTGTCTTATTTTGTTAATTTATATATATATATATATATATATATATATATATAGATTTAAAAATTATAAAAATGATTTCTATTGATTTATAATTTTCCATATTAATTATTTTCCACGAAATTTTTCGAAATTATTCTTCAAAACATTAAATGTTAGTGGATTGGTAATTTTAGTTACTTGTAAACTCTTTAAAGAGGAAATATACTATTAAATTTAGGCCTTAGTTTTAAATTTTGGAGTCGTCAAATTTAATATGAAAATGTTAAAATTGCTGTCCGTAAATTGGTCATGTTGATAGGAATCATTGAGTGAAAAAAAAGAAACCAGCAATATTAATATAATAAGTAATTGCCAAAAATAATAGCTATTTTCTTGATAAATTGCATGTCACTCAGAATGCAACGACGTACATAATCAATCCAGATGAAGGTGAAAAAAGGGAACTGAGTCTAAATCATTATCATGATAGGTGATTTCTGGTTAAAAGCTTAATTTTTCACTTTTTATTTTACAAAGACAACATTTAACAATTTTACATATTTATTTATTTACTTTACATTAGACAAACTAAGACTCAGTCTTTGCAAGATCATATTTTTAATTCAGAAATTTTAAATTGTTAATTTATTGCTCTTTTAGATAACCATTGATTTATTTTCAACGTTTGTTAAAAATATATTCGATACAATTATCATAAATATGTTTTTGTTGAATAAATATTAATTATACAAAAACTGAATAATAGACATTTTTGTGAGCAATTTCGAGAGATGATTTTAACGGCACTTTAAGTTAATATAATCCAAGACCTTTCTGAAAAAATAGGTTCGTTTCACTTTTGTATTCAGCTTCAAGGAAAGTTCTGTCTTATGTAAAAAAAACTATTTCTATTGTTCTGTTTGAAGCACTTTGAAAACAGCAGAAAAGTATTTGCGGCTAGGTATGGAATGCTTTTAGCCTGAACTTCAGGAACACGTATGACATCATAGTTAAATATTGCTTTATGTACCTGGCCTTGTATCTTTCATTTTGTATTCTACTCGTATATGCAGTAATTTTCCTATTATTCTTCAAGTATGTACGCTTTCAGTGTAGTTCAGACAAGTTTCAATTATAAATTAGAGCTAAAAATTATTATTCTCAATCGTGTTCATTTTAGTTTAAAAAAAAAATATTTCAATTAAGGCAAGTATGGAGTTGCATCTTGTGATAAATAATTGCTAAAAAATAATGTGATAGTTCAATATTATTGTCGGTAAATCGATTCCTCATGATTTCCTTCAAAAAAATGTTTTAAAGCATCAAACTGTGATATGAATTAGCACCCTGTTGTGTAACCTATCTTTTAGGCTTCCAAAATTATTTGCTGATTTTCCTGATTACGTTAAATTTATCAAGCTTCATTATATATAAGATGCCAAGATAATTTACAATTTCGGTGGGTTAGGGATGGTTTGCATATTTTACCTATTCACTGCATGGAGTGTAAAATTAAATACCTCCACTAAGTACTCATTTGTTATTTTAATAACATTACATATAATTTGTTTAATGTGCAAAGAAATTTTATTAATTAAAAAATAATCAGATTTGAAAAATAATATATCTAGAAAATTTAATTAGCCGCCTTCAGAGTTCAACTGTTTATGTGGAAAATGCAATTTCAAATGAATTTTTATGCTTACATTTAATGCTTATAAATCCCTCATAAATTTTTCATATGCATAAACCTGTGATAGACATTAGAGCCATATTGATCTTACACTGGTTCTGTTTATTTATCAAATGAACCGTATTAATATAGTCCAGTCTCATGACATCATCTCACAGATAATAAATGTTTTCTTTATAGTTTTGCAATCTATGAAAATTTACTGGTTAAATATTTAATGAAATAATGAGAATAGTTTGAATTTTATTACAAAAAGAATACTGTTGAACGTTATCTAAAATTCAGGAAAAAATTGCATTTCAAATAAATTTCTATAATTAAATTGGCATATTTTTAAAATTTTAAACATAAAAATTTCGTGAATTGTCGCTCAAAAAATGTCGAAATCTATTAATATTCAATTTATGATACCATTCTTACCCACCAAAATATATTCATACAAAACTCGGCAGCTCTAGGTCAATATGCCATGATCAGTAGAACTATAATATCCATGCAAGTAAAAACGCATGCATTCTTCTTTATTATTTAGTAATCGCATTATTACAAATAAATATAGTCATTAAAAGTAATATTTGTTTTCAATGTTTGTCTAAAAAATTGAATGCCAAAGATTTCTCCACAATATAAAGTCACAACAAATATTCGAAGAATGATGTACCCATAAGGGTTTGCCAGAAATATAATATGCAAATCGAGTTTATTTACAACCTCCCATTATTAAGACATACAAATAAATATGAATAATTGCATTGCCACGAAAAGATAATTTTACTAATAGGCATTTCAAATCAGATTAGATTACGGTGCTCCCTATGTAGAAAATTCTTGTTAAAAGCCATAGTGTTACAAACGCCAGTAAATTTTTACTATTTTGTCCATTCATTTCTTTATTCTCAGTAAATTATAATTTTTATGAAAACAAAATAAAAAAGAAATTTAAATTATAAAAACTGTTGCCACGCAAAACTAAACTATAACTAGTTGAGTGGCTAAATACACTGATGGAAAAAAAATCCCAACACTAGGAAGGAGCTGTGCTAGATAAACGAAATTTGGTAGGCGTGTTTATACATCTGAAAGATGACGTCGATTCAAATTGCGAGCTACGCGCGTAAGTGTGGCGCTAGTAGCGACACTATGAGCATGCAAATGAGGCTTGCTTTAAATAAGCGCTGTAAGGTTCGTGATCGTTATTTACAGTTGAGATTTGACGTAGTGGGTTAATGTTTGTCAAGGATGCCTCTGAGAAGACGAAGAAGACATTATCAACATCTCACTGAGTTTGAACGAGGTCGTGTTGTAGGACTACGAGAAAGTGGGTTTTCTTTCCGCGATATTGCTGAAAGACTTGGCAGGAATGTATCCACTGTGCATGAGTATTGGCGGCAGTAGTCAAGGAGAGGCACTGCCTCAAGAAGAACAGGTCTCGGGCGGCCACGTGGTACTACTGAGAGGGAAGACCGTCGTATTCGGCGTATGGCTGTGGCTAATCGTACTGCGTCTGCAGCTGAAATTCGAGCTGCAGTTGGCACCACAGTGACACAACGAACTTTTACAAATCGGTTACTTCAAGGGCAGCTCCGAGCCAGACGCCCTTACAGTGCATTCCAATGACTTCAAACCACTACCGTTTGCGACGTGAATGGTGTCAAGCTAGAGCTCATTGGAGGACGGAGTGGAGATCTGTTGTGTTTTCTGATGAAAGCCGGTTCTGCCTTGGTCGCAATGATAGCCGTTTGTTGGTTAGAAGGAGGCCAGGTGAACGCCTGCAAGTGACCTGTCTGCGGCCTAGACACACAGGGCCTACTCCTGGAGTTATGGTTTGGGGAGCAATTTCGTATGACAGCAGGAGTACTCTCGTGGTTATCGCACGCACCCTGACTGCAAATTTGTACGTCAGTCTAGTGATACAACCTGTTGTGCTGCCATTCATGAACAGCATTCAAGGGGGTGTTTTCCAACAGGAAAACGCTCGCCCTCAAACCGCTGTTGTAACTCAACATGCTCTACAGAGTGTCGACATGTTGCCTTGGCCTGCTAGGTCACCGGATCTTTCTCCAATCGAGCACGTATGAGACATCATTGGACGACACCTCCAGCGTCATCCACAACCAGCATTAACCGTCCCTGCATTGACCGCCAAAGTGCAACAGGCATGGAACTTCATCCCACAAACTGATATCCGACACCTGTACGACACAATGCATGCACGTTTGCATGCTTGCATTCAAAATCCTGGCGATTACACCGGTTACTAATGTACCAACATTTCACATTTGAAATGGCTCTTCTCGCCGATGGCTCTACCTGTGATCTTGAAACTTTAATCAATTAAATATGTTACCTAGACAAATGTATTCCTAAAATTTCATTACTGTACAATAATTTTTTCTTGGTGTTGGGATTTTTTTCCATCAGTGTATATACATAAGTGTTTGGCATATGGTTCTCTTTCAAGGCAGTCCTTGAGTAAAAGAAAGCTTTTTCTCCTAGTTGATGCATCGAAAATTACCTTAGTTGTTGAAACTAGTAACTATTAAAATTTCCTTAGTCTTACCTTAGTTGTTGAATTTTCCTTAAAAATTTCTCTATGTGGCAAGTAATAGCCAGGTTTAGATAATTCTTCAAGTGTCACCTTTTTAATTATATTTTCTTTCAACTATTCCTAGAACAGCATATTATATGCATCATATTTTCCTTCCAATTTTAACTTAGTAGTTGTTCTTTCTAGTCTTTTGTCAGCTATATCTCTATACTCAGGAAGAATTTAATCATGTAGCCATGGTAATTTCCTTCATATCTTCCTTCATCATCTGTTCTTAAATTTGCAATAACATGATCGCTTACGATCTTATCAATTTCATTTTTAGATTTCCATTCAAAGGGATCTCTAATGCCAATGGCTTCTAATTCCCAGAGATTTCTGATTTCTTCATTGTTTATCAAGTGGGAAGTAACTACGGCGAATATTACTACTTTAACAATAGAATCTTTACTTCCAGACGTTTTCGATTTTCCTATCAAAACCCATACGAGCAATGTTTCTTCAGCAAAAATGTCTGTTCTTAATTTCTGTATTTTCTTAGTATAAATATTTCCTGCAAAGTCTGAGCCTATCAAAAGATCAATATGTGATATGAATTCCCTTTTCAGCTAATTCTGACATTCAAGGACCTTTCTGTAGACTAGGTATAGATCCAGAAATTATATGCTGATCTAAAACAGAAATTTTGCAACTATAACCGATTTGTAGATTCTCAACATTGATTTTATAACATTTATGATTCAAATCAGAGGTTCTTTCTCCAAAAACAACTATGAGCTTCTTCTTCTAGTCCTAAAGATTCTACTATTGATTTTAAAACATAGGAGTATTCAGACAAAACTGATGACGAATGACTGTTTGAAGAATAAACGAACTGCAGGTAGCTACGAAAACTTCTCTGAGATGTCTGAAAATTTGAGTTTCTTTACTTTCACTATCCTTACACCACAGAAATCGCAGTTAGTCTCGATTTTTATCGGCAATGCTTATCTGTAAAAAAGCCCTTTTTATGTCAGATAAAATACCAACTCTTTTTTCTCTAAGTCTCACTAACAATGATGGTATTAATTCTAAGGTGGCAGGTCCTCAAACAGATTAACATTAAAACTTTATATGTCTTAATGGAGATCGCTTTTTGATTTTTCAAGCAACAGTTGCACTGAAACTTAATTTTCACTTTCGCACCTCACGAAAATGACTGTTGAATAAGACAATTCAGATGCATCAAAAAAATGTATTATGGCTAATTGATACACCGTTGTCAATAGACATATATATTGGAATTTCTACTAATTTCAAGCGATGAAGATCCTTCAACCTCTTCTGAAAATTTTCAGCTGCACCTTTTGGCAGTTCATCATCTCAACCGAGCCTTGACTTTCAGCTTTCCTGTAGAAGTAATTTGGGATACTATGTTACAGGACAGCAAAACCCAATTGAATCAAACATTCTTTGTGCTATATAAAGTAACTTTATTCGTGTAAATGGTTCCGTCATATCAATACTTAAATCAATTTCACAAGATAAAGAGTCATTTTTACGATTCCACAGTATTCCCAAGACATGAGATATTTCAGAAGTTCCCAGCCTCTCAATTTAAATTTGGAATTTACCATGAGCTGTGTAGAATTGGTATATACAGAATTCTATAAAATTCTGAGTTTCAGTCTCTATGTCTAATGAACTGATTTAGTTATCAACATGAAACGATCTCAATAACTTTTCTGCGATTTCTTATCATTTGTAGAATCATACATTCCAGAAGACATTTTAAGAGTTTAGCTGAGTAATTTTATAAATGAAGAAAAATCATATACTGCAAGACTGGCCCAGTTTTTAAATTTTTGAAGAGCTGAGGTACAGGAAGAAGAACGGATAACTCTTGCAAAGACAGGTATGAAGCAATGTAATTTCTGCGGATAAATTTATAAAGAATGAAAAGACATTATTATACCTACTGCGAGCAACTTGTTTTTCGGAGCAAAAGAAAAAGAAGCAATAATATAATGAATTGTGTATTTTCTGTAAAATCCCATCAAAGTAAAAATTGCTGCAAGGCACAAATTTAAGCAAGGATGAAAAATTGAAAATTATGAAAGAGCAAAATTGTTATTTTATGTGTTTAAAAGCAAACCATTGAGATAAAAAAAATGTAAAAGTAATGTTTGATACATGTTTTGTGGTAGGAAACATTACACAGTTTGCTGTCCAGAATGTGAACAAAAATCGGAAATTACTGTCGAGGACAAACAAGAAAATTGCGAAAGTAGCACTCTTTCATCAACTGATTCTTCAGGAAGGGTTTTGCTTCAAACTTTAGTGGTTACCATCCAACATGAAGAAAAGAGGTATCATCTACGAACTTTGATGAAAACTGGTCGAAATATAAAGTTACCTTCTAGATTCCGGGACTTTGAACTTTAAAATATAGATTTTAATTTAAGTCCGGGTCACCATATGTAAGATGCAACAGTAAATCAACAGTTTATCATTTTGTTTATTCATTTCTTTATCATCAGCAAATTTTAATTTTTTATAAAAATAAAGTCAAAAGCAAACTTAAATTATAAAAAATGTTGCCATACAAAACTAAACTAAGACTAGTTGAGTGACTAAATATATACATAGGTGGCTGTACTTGACACAGTGATATGATTTATTTATGCTTTGGAAATCAATAGGCATTACAGAGGCATCACAAGTGTAGAACCAAATACGTTGTGAGCAATTTGTGAAAACACATATTAATTGAGGGAACAGAAAAGAATCAACGATTGCATTTCTTCGAATTTTTTACGGGAGTTGTCACAGCAATTTTGTATAGATATGTCCGATAAATAATGTTTGATCTTTCCCGAATATCTGTTGGGAGTGTGTGTAGAAGAGAATGTATTGACCTTTATTACCCATGGTATGAAAAAATATATTAATCCATTTAATGAGTTAAACCTTGCCTTGTGTAGACTTTATATGTCTTTTGAAATTTTTTGAAAAAGTTCTGATGAGTTCTTCAATTCCTTCTGAATGAATATTCAGCTGTTTAAAACCATCACATCAAGCATTACTTATAAGATTATGTCACAATATACTTAACTTAGACTCTCTGTACCTCTTTTCGAAATGCAAGTTCTGTTTAATTTTGGCGAATTTTTTTATTATGAAATTAAAAGAAATGACAACATTAAATATAATTAAAGACAATACGAATTTCCAGCTCTAACAATTTAGCAGTCGTTACTTTTTTTCACATACACTAAGAAAATCCTCCTCTTATTCTTCTCAATTTATTTCTTATTATTTTATGTCTGGAAATTTTCATCCGTAGAAGATATACTCTAATTAGATGAGTTGATAAATATCTGAATGAGTTTCTGCATGAGGTTCTGAATACTTTTGAAACGTTTATGACCTTTGGTATTAATGACCAGAAAGTGTTCTATTCCTCTTGAATAGAATACATGAAAGATCATCTGTGAAAAATTAGGAAAACAATTTCATATGTCATCGACAAAGCCATTGTTATTCTAGATTTTCTTTGTATTTGTATCGTTCATTTATTACTCATTTTGTATAATGGGTTCATCTGGTGTTTTAAATATTGTTACGTTGCTTGATATCGCTATATAGTATACAATATCTTCCATCGTTTGGACATTGTGATATCATTTTTATATGTATATGTGTTAATGTTTTATATATATAATTTTCAATTTAATCTCTTGAATTTATAATTGATTTATTTACTGTTTAGTTTAAATATTTTATTTTAGTCAAAGAAATATTCCCTTAATAACTTCTCAAATTCTAATGAAGATTGTAAGTCTTTCAATAAATAAATAATGGTACTTGCCCTTCAATCTTCAAGGTCTTGCAACTTTTGAGTAGGCGGGTCGTTGTGAGGCAGACAAGACAAATCTACTATGCCTATATAAAAATTATTTTGAGAGTGAGTTTAATTTTAGTATAAAAAGCATCAGTTTATTTCTTAATATACATGCACATTTTCAATTACAAATCTCATTTTTGATAATTTTTTCCTTTTTGTATTTATTATTCGCAACAATGGTTAAAAATAAAACTACAATGCATAAACGTACATTTTTTTTCTAGGTTTTATGTGCGTGTGACTATTTTTTCACATCTAACAACAAACTTCTACAAAAATTATCGGAAACACGAAGCAGGAAGAAATCTTGTTCAAGAGATTTGTACATTTCAACTGATGGTATCTTTTCATCGGTACTTCCTACTGATACCATTGTTAGACATCGAATCCAATTGTTCTTATTATTAGTTACTACTGGCGACATCATCTTTTTCTCATAACCGATGTCTCTAATCCTGGAGAACTTTTACGTTTCACGAAACAAAGTGTAGGAAAGTGTTCAATCTATATCTAAAATGATTCCATCTATTGTTCTGGGATTTGTAACGCCTCGGTGGAAAATAGATTTGATGACAAATCACACTTATTAGCTCGTAGGTTATATTGGTTCAACGTTATTCAGACAAAAATGGGTATCTGTACTTCAAGAAGATTTTTATCCCAACTGGAAAATAAAGTTAAAATTCCTCCCATTCGATCTCAATGAAAGCCATGAGTAATATTTTTATCATTGGTCATTATTGAAACTCCTTTAACCAGTTTCACTAATAAACTAAACTAAACCACTCTCAACGATAGGCGAACGTGAATTGAATGTTCTTCTATAAACCGGAAAGGTATTCTTTATTTTCTAAATGTGATAAGTTTTAAATCACGAAAAAATTATTTTCACTCTCATGTAAATAATACGGGAAGAATTAACATTTTTTGGGAACTGTATGAAGGATATGAATTTCTAAACGATTTTTTTTTGTTTGCCGAATATATTAATTTTTCCGAAGATATTCTATATGCTATTTTTTGATAAATGAGATGAATAGTGCACATTCCCTTCTAAGTTTTCTTAATAGATCATTTTTGTATTAAATGAGTAATACTATAACAATCTCAAGATCCAAATGTATCTACAAATTATAGCTATTTTTATAAATTGTTGCTATTTTATTCATATTTGTTTCGATGCTTAAAATATTCAATATGTTCATTAATATATGAATTTCTCTTGCTGTTTATTGAAGGAAATGCGTTTTATGTCGTTTTGACACGTATATAAAATTATTATAATCAAATTCTAAAGAAAATACTTCAATAAATATATTGGAATAAAAACAAAAAGATATTTTGAGAAAAAATTTAAGAAATATTCATGAGCTGGAATTAGAATAGATTTGTATTTTCTGAGTTAAAAAATACCATGCATCAAAGTGATGTAACTCTAAATTCTACGTACAAAGAATCGAATCTTCAAAATTATTATTAAATTTTTTTCTCGCTGAACAAGCTTGTGTTCTGAACTTGAGTGAGACTTTAAACTTAGAATCTTAAATTAATAATAAATTTAATTAAAAGTTGTTCCAGTTTTAAAACAATTTTTAAAAACATACTTTTATTGATAGAATATCTACTAAAAGTATACTTTAGTATAATAATGCAATAATAATGATTCATGCAGTTCGACTTTCTTCTTTAAATTTTAGAATCCTTCTTCAAAAATCATTATCGGAATTATTCATTTCTCTGAAACAAGAGTCTATTAATAACTCATTTAGAATTAAAATTCCTATCTTACTACCTGAAAATGAACGTGACGACTTAATTAATAAATAAAAACAAGAAAAAAAGGATTAAAGAAAATCAACAGTTCAAGAGATGAAAAATTCGTAAGAGAAAACCACTGAAAAATAGGATTTTAATCTAATATACAGATTTTTTTTGAAAAAAAAAATATTCTTTGTATAGCTTGCTGAGATGCATGCAGTAATTCTGGCAAACATAATGTAGTATGGCATATTACTCTAATATCCTATTTTTAAGCAACGTAAGACACTTTAGAATCAATTGCATAATTCTGAGCAGCTTTCAGATGACCAGAATAAAACTCGAGCTGGTACTTAATTTTTAAACTTCTGCGTTACATCGGAGGATTGAGTTTACTCCTGATAAATTTAATTTACAGGCAATGTAGACGTTAGAGTATATCAGGCCAGCTTAAACGACAATTCTTCGGTGAAATGAGTCCTAGAATCAATGACACTTGTACCCTGGAACTCAGACATTAAAACAGGTAATCGCTCACAGAATTTTGATTTTTTTAAAAATGTATTCAATACTTAATTTGCAAAATTTGAATCCAAAATGTGTGAGATAAGTAATAGTTTATTACTTGATTGCTTTAACTGCAAATCTGATGCAGATTTATTTTTATATTGATTGGATAATTAATTTATTTTGTGTTTTACTGTAAATCGCTTGGTAATAAATATTATCACTATGTGATTGATAACATTTATCAAAGGTTTTTTTTAAATTATTAAATAAATTTAATAATAATTAAAACTTTCTGCATTTATCATAGTAAAAATTTTGCTGCATTTTGATTAATCAAATATTGGCAGAAAATAATTTTAAGTATTGTTTTATTATTATTATTATTAAAGCTTTCTTCAAGATCAAGCTGTAATAGTCAATAAGTTTTCTGGTGCTAAAATCGAGAAAACCGCAAAATGATTTTGATGTACATTATGAGTGGACACTGAACCTATTAGAAATTAGTTATAATCAAAGAATAGTTCATATGTTTACGAAATAAACATTTTTCTTAAACATTTTGCAATTAGTTCCGATCAACCCTGCAATTTAAATTTGCTATTTCTTATTGGAATATTATGGCAAGATTTCAACTTTATTTTCATAAAATAGACAATAAATAGACAATACCAGATGAATTCTATAAATAAATATGAGAGAATAAATATAGAAAAATTATTATTTTCTCTATATTTTCTAATGAAAGAATACAATTAATATAGGAATAGCAATGGAAGTATTAATATTCTTATTTGTGGAATTATAAATATTCTTCATTGGATTTAGAAGACCACTACCAAACCCAGAAGCACATTTAATTCCTCTGAACATACTTAATTGTATGTATATGGCATAGCAAAGAGATTTATAAATTTGAAAACAATAGCACATTAGTTTTTTAATCGAAGGCTTAAGGTTGTGCGGAAAGTAATATTTTTGGTATGACAAAGGCTTGGTTTTTACAATAACATGAATTAAAACCACAACCACACAATTAAATATAAGGAAACTTTTCAATAACTTGACTAACAGTATTGATGACATAACTTTTTGTCGTAAGCAGGAAAAAAAACGTGATGTTTGCATTTGTATCTTTTTTATTATAAAATCGTGAGGGCACTAAGGGGCCTTAAACGTCATTGTTTTTCTTTTAAGGACTGACTTGTTTATTCTGTTTTGAATAAACTCGAGATTCTATATGTTATTCATGGAGTTGGTGCATTGACTTATGTAGAAAACAATGTCAGATTGCACGTACTAGAGGAAATGTGTTTCTCATTTAAACCAAAAATAGGAAATAAATGTAAATATTATGATCTAAACCAAGGTTTCTTGAACTTTTGCTATTCGAAAATAAGGCATTAACTGTTCATAAATCAAAGAAAATTAATTCCTCTCAGTTGCTTAACATGCTTGTCATTGTTTCCAGCCAAGTGTTTAAACTTCCAAAATCCTTATACTAAAGAACTGATGAAATTTGAGAAACCCTGCTCTAAAACGCCCAGCAAATTATTGTAACGTTTGTCAGTGCTAATGGCTACACGAACATTTGAAAATTTTCTTCTTGTAAAACAGAGTCTATTTTGAAATCATATAATATTTTTGAATGGGTCTACTGAACTTGAACTATTGTTAGATGATAAGTATGATACGTCAAACGACATCTACCCCTACAAACTTCCAAACCCACATCAGCTGAAAACTTCTTACCTTAGTTATTAATTAATTGACTAATGAGACTAACACAGCTATTTGAAATTGCCTAATGATTATTATCATGTGAAAACATGATATTGTTTTCGCTTGAGGTTTATGGAGTCTTGAAATGCTAAGGAAACAAATTGGCTATTTATCCCTTTTTTGATTTTGGAGCCGGCTTTAACAGTATAGCTTTTGAAACATCCGTAATCTGCCATAGTAAACGTTGGATATTTTAAAAGCTTTTTCATTTTGGAGTCTGCTTCCACAATGTAGTTTTTCCATTATCTGTCTTCTGATAATATAGTTTAATTTCACTATATAGCTTTTGAAATATCTATAGTCTGCTAATATAGTATTTCCCTTGGAAATCACAGTGTTATTAACCTAACTCGCGCAACGTCTTTTAAAAATAAAAATTAGACATTAAAATATTGTTTGTTTAATCGATAAAGATTGTTATTACTGGGTTACTTCAACTAATTAAAAATCATTATTCGAAAATAATGTAGAAGGTTTGTCACATATTGCGATTTATCGCCAACTAAAGTTACAACTTTATTTCCAAATTATAAATTCTCTGAATTCTTACGAATTATCTTAATTAATTTAAATCATCAACCATTGTAAACCAGCCAGGGACTATCAGATTACGCATGTGTCAATATTTAGAAAAACGATGTGTTTCTTTTTCTAATTAATTCTAATTTTAATCTAATTTTTTTCTAATTTTAATCTAATTTTTTTCTAATTTTAATCTAATAATAATCTAATTTTAATCTAATTTTTCAACTAATTAAAAAGGGTTATTCGAAAATAATGTAGAAGGTTGTAACATATTGCGATTTATCGCCAACTAAAGTTACAACTTGATTTCCAAATTATAAATTCACTGAATTCTTACGAATTGTCTTAATTAATTTAAATCATCAACCATTGTAAACCGGTCAGGGACTATCAGACTACGCATGTGTCAATATTTAGAAAAACGATGTTTTTTTTTAAAGTTTTCCTAATTGATTTAAGCTATAAATCTGTATAAACTGATTTGAAACAATCACGAGATTTCCCTCTCTCTCTCTCTCTTTATATATATATATATATATATATATATATATACATATATAATCAACTTAATAAATAACTTTAAAAATAATAAGATTCTCACATGATAACTTAAAATTAGTTATAGTAGATTTCATTTTTGTTTTATATATTTCATTTTCTAATTCAATTGTCATCTAGAATAACTATTGTGCTTAATTTTATTTTACGCGAAACCATTAGAGAAAGGTTTTTGATTTCACTCTATTTTTTATAGTTTTGTTTGATGGAGTTTATTGAAGCAAGGACATAAAGCTAACAATCGATTCGTGTTTAATTGTTTTACATTTATTTCTTTCTTTGAAATTCCACTAGATTTGACATTTTAAATGCAGACTGGATTTCACATGGTTTTCTGTCGTTAATAAAAAAGGGAACATGATTATTTGGCATGAATGCATTGGTTTGTGGTTAAATGGTTAAGCCGATTCATGAAACAGTATATTTTCTTTTATTTTCTATATGATACTAACGGAAAAAACCTATGGCCCTGGTGTTCTTTCGATTACAATAACACAAAATTCGACTATTGCTTTGAAGTGATTTCTCACATTTTTTCTTGATTCTTTTCAAACGGCTTTTATTTTTAAGACAAATCTTGCAATATTGTATGAAAGCTGTTAGTTAGCAGAGAATGTCTTATTATCATGAATAGCAATGATTTCCTAAAACTTTTCCAATAATATTTCTTAATAGTTCTTTATTTATTACTTCCTAATTGCTCTAAACGATCTTGAGTTTCCAGTATCCTAACACAAAATTAGAAACGTTGCTATTGTATTATTTTATTTTATTTTATTTGTAATGACTCCATGCATTAAAAAAAGAGCTGATATGCGGAAACTAAATGAATGAATTTAAAAATCGAGGAAAAATGCATCAAAATATAAAATAACGGGTGATGCATAAAATACTTGACTAAAGCATATTTAATATAAGAAATGATTTTTTTCTAAAATATAATTTTAATAGGAAAAAAATGAATTACTTGATTTATAATAATAGATTTACAAAAGAAAATTAATATTACATTTATCAACTGTTTAAAAAACAATTTTTTAATCATTTATACATTAATTAGGATTTTTAAATAACTTCAAAATTTTGAAATGCGAACAACCGCATTAAATCTTCAGATGGCTAAATATCTTATATATAAGGATTAATACACTTCCTACAAGCTAGACGACTCCGCCCTAGACAAGACTGATTGATATTTAATTTATATGTTGAAGGATTAAAAGTCAAAAATATCTTCTTTCGAATTTGAAAACAATAATAATCTGCTATAATTTCATGGAATTACACGTGCTCATTTCATATCTATCTAGAAACTATACTCATTTAAATAGAAATCTTTTCTTCGACTCCAACAAAAACCTGTTGTGAAGAAAATCATTCAAGTGTGCTTCAACTGAGTTTCAATTTTATTATAGTTTTTTTTATAACCCAAAAAATATAACATCCTTTCAATTCGTTTTATTAAAAAATGTTATTAACTGGAGTTTGGAAATATATAAAGCGCTGTTTAAAAGGAATTTAATAAAAATTAAAGGATTTACATTTTTTTTATGTTTTAAAATAATGAAATAAAATAGTATGAGCTTTCTTTATTAATAAAGTACCCTAATAACTGATATAGTAATACATTACATCATTTACAACGTTACAATTACTTTTATATGTCGTTTTATCATAGCATCGATTCATTCACAGTCATTGTAATGATAAAGTTTGCATGGCAGAAAGCTCTGACAATTTAGGTCCTTAGTAATCCCTAGAGAGAGAAAATTCCACGTTTCTTCCCTACCGATAGGGAATTCAGTCTGAATAAAGCTATGACCGATTGAGTAAGGTTAACGGCCGCTTTAAAATGAATCAGAAAATATTACCCATAAGTACTTAATATGTTCCCATGTTTAATCAGTAAATAAGTTTAGTAAAATATTCATGGTCGTGTGATAACTAAAATTCAAATGGACTGATTAGTTAGAGCACACAATCACAGAATTATGTAACTGACACAGGTTATATTTTGTTTCCTCCATTCATTTCGATATCACTTTCAATGAATATGTAAACTCTGATAATGATGCCCGTGACTACGAGAAAATTCACAATTAATGAATTAGTAAAGAGCAGATTATATGTTATTTATTTAAGTAATGCGAAGAAGAAGATGGAAGCAATTTTGATCTTTCTTTTAGGATATATTGGAATCTGTTTAAAAACTGAATATTTTTTAAAAAAAAACTCAGTTGATTTTTAATACAATAAATACTGACCGAATAGTCAAACAGTAAGTTCCGGCTTTTGAAACGGAGTTTCAGGTTCGAGTCCAAACTCCACGTAAGAAATGACGCGGAGCAGTACAAGTTACATCCATTGGGACCAAACGTCCTCCTGCTGATGTGGTGTGGGAATCTCCGTTTGAAGATGGAGAACCAGCTCAGAGTTAATATTAAGAAGTGCGTCTCAAAATAACCTTAGTATTGCCTTTACACAGAATGTTACAATAATTAAACTGAACACAAACAATCAAATGATTAAAGATTTACCTATGCGCATCTAAATAGTATAAAATAAGAAATGCCTAATTAATATAAGATAGATAATTAAGGAATAATTTTTCAAACTTTTATGATAAATTCTTGGCTTTAAAATCAAATTAATATAGCAATACGCTAGTAATATATAAGAAAGTTTTATTACTTTGAAATTAATTTGCCTGAATACCGTTATATTTCTAATAATCATAGCTGTTAATTAAAACTTCAATTAAACGTCTTTTTATTTGTATATTATTTTCCATCAGCTATTTGGAAAATGTATAAGCTGTGATTTGCTGTACATATTTTAATTATGCCTGAATCATGTAGGAAACGAAGCAGTAGTCGGATAACGGCATGTACGTTGTAAAATATTAATCTCAGATCCTGATTATGTTTCAAATTATCTTTAAAAATAAACCATAAAAAACAGAGAAGAAAAAATATTTGATAATTATCAAAAAAGATAAAAACATTCATTTTCTTCGATTTCTTTCCGTGAGATTGAAATGTTAAAGGAAGGTTGTACTAAAATATTTTAGCAACCATAACTTTATTTTGTAAAAATGAATAGAAAGGATTTATTTCGTAAAAACTAAACAAGTAAGAACTACACAGGTCCATATAATTTATTTTAATAAACTAGCTTATTTTGATAATAATTTTTTATGAAATTTTTTTTTTAATTTTTAAAAATGAAGATTTTTGGAGTTTTTATTCAATTTCAATTAATTTCAAAATTTTTCCTTGGATAAAATATTAATATTAGAGGGAGACTAATAATATTAAAATAGATATTAAAATTATTGAGACCATACTATAAACAGAAAATTAATGATATATAAAATACTAAAATTAATTCCCAAAAAAGTTTGAAAATCATTTAAAGAAACATTTCAAGGGATTCATTTCAAGATTATTTGTTAAGACATTGATTTAATCTATGTGACTTTAACGCATGATGTGTGTTGTTTGCATATTATTATGAACTAGCTTGTAAATTTTCCAATTTGAGTCATGTTTAGCATTTCATCATCTTCATTTCAACATAATTTATATCAACGAATTTCTAACTGCCTGGTCCTTAGTCAGAGGAAGAAAAAAACAACAACAAATGACATTGATTCGCATCAAACTGATATATCGAATTAAATAACTCAAAAGAATTTTCCTATTGCTGGTCATTGCAGCAATATTTTCAGTTTTCGTTGCGATATGTCAATAAATCTTTTTTTAGTGTCCATTATAAAAATGTGAAAACTTCGTGCAAAATGTGTTCAAGAAACGATCATAATTCTATTTTATTTGGCAATTATTTTACAGTATAAATAGAGTAACAATAAAAAAAATAACATTGATGGCCAATCCTACTCATTATTTATCAAATATTTACAGGACTTTCCATACGTCTTCTTCAATTTTACACCTTTGTATGAATCGATCGTAACTTTAAATATCTTTATGAAATGAAGATTTCAACAACAAATTTTTAAAAAATATATTTAAAAAACGAATGTATGTCTTTATTAATATCTATTTATAAGGAAAAATTGAGATTTCGAAAAAAATAAATCGTCCTTTTATTTCCAAGAGCAAAAGTTAAAAAAAACAAACATAAAGCATTGTAATGATCAAACTATCCGAATCGAGATTTTGACAAATCTCTCGTTTCAGGTATCCTCAAAATTCATTTCTGGAATGATGCCCTGTGAACACAATAACTCAAAATTGCTTTGAACTAGATGGATGGCATTTGGCATATGGTCTTAATACCAAATATGTAGACTTATAGAAAGGGTTGAGCGAAATCCATCAAGAGGAAGCTTATTAACCCGGCTGTTACAGTATAAGTGAACACGATAAATATAAATGCAAAGAATAGATAGATAAAATTTTGTACCCATAACATCTGAAATACATATCTGTATCAGTTTCGAACCAAATCTATCAAACGATTTATTGTTTTTTGGAGCAGTTTCTCGTACATGTAAATACAATGAATCAAACAAATGAAATTCGGTATATGAAATTGTTACTAAATCTAAAGTTCTCTGACAAATTTTGGTTTTAATCGAAAAAAAAAATCCAAATTACATATTAAATTTTCGAGTATTCTTGTATTAATATTATGCTAGATATTAATAGTTAAAAATGAATGCAAATGGCACATAATAGATGCAGGAAAGAGTTTGATTCACTCTAAAGACCCATGTCTATAACAATTGTCAATCAATGTCATTCACTGCCTTGTCCCAAATCGATATTTCTATACTGGCGATATGTAATAACACTTTCATGATACAATATACCAGAAAGTTTCGAGAAGATCACTCTCCGTTGCAGTAGCAAGATTTTTCATAGCAATTCACTTAATTCTATTAAAATAAAGAAATAACAAAAAGAATAAAAGAAACTTAGAACTCAAATCTATTTATCAAAATGCAGCTAATGCATTCTTTGAAAGTTAAATTGGTAAAACGTAAAATATTAAAAAAAAACAATAATTATTTGAAAGCTTTTCATACTAATGTATTTCATTTTACTTATAAATTCAGAAATAAGAAAGAAAAGTACAATTATATTTCATGCAATAATGATATGCTCCACATCTACATTTACAAAAACTAACAGTGACAAAACTAACTCAGTGAAAGTATTTTTTGCTTATAAAAATATTATGTTTGATTTTTATTTCAGATAAACAACTTATTTTCGAAGTAATTTTATTCACAAATTTGAGTAAAATCACATGATTGCCAAAAAATTGTTTTAAGTAGAGAGTACTTCTGAATAAGAAGTACCTTTAAGTCAATAAATGGGTGATAATGATAAAGAGATCTGAGACAGAAAAATATGTTTGCTTATTTTATAAGAATTAACCAATCTTTATGGACTGGTAGAAAATAAGGTTGCTTTATAACAAAATGCAATATGGTTGTTTCGGAATTTATGTTATGTGCTGTTCCACCCGATCCCGGAAGTTTACTTTCATAGCCTGTATTTCTATAGCCTGTAGCCTATATTTCTACAGCGAAATATTTTTCTGATGCTAATGAATAGTCGAAAATAGACTTTGTTAATATTGCTGTATCCCACATATAGTGAATGTGAAAGTATATTTATGTTAAAAGTAGTGAAAGTATATTTATGTTAAATGTAGTGAAAGTATATTTATGT
>JAPMOQ010032104.1:8313857-8329342 GCA_026543055.1 Argiope trifasciata | reverse complement strand
GTGAAAGTATATTTATGTTAAATGTAGTGAAAGTATATTTATGTTAAGCAAAATCATTCAAAAACCGAATTATATAATTTACAATCGATTTTTTTCATTTTTTAAATAGCCTAATCACAAGGGCGACATACAACTATTAATTACAAAAAGACTATCAAGAATTTTAAAACAACAAACATTCAAAAGAATGTATTTTATTCTTTTTCATAATTAGGAAAAAAACAACTTAAGCCAATCAATTATTTTTAAACTGCTTACTTTAATTATTTACATTAGCGATATTATTACATTCCTTTCTATGTGTGTGACTAACTAATTTTTTATAGAATTTTGTAAGCTGATTTATAGTGGTAATTGTAATCTCAAGTAACTCGTCATATTCTCTGCTGATCAAAGAAATCTTGATCACCATTACCAGAAATCCAGAAGATTCAGCCACATGGGAAGCAGCTTTCCTGAAATATTTTCAACGTAGATTGGTCAGATATCCAGACTCAACTTAAGTCGAGGTGTTTTACAGCCGTAACTCTGCACCCAACTGTTTGTTGGAAGCAATTCTTCGTCAAAGTGCATATAGCTCTGTCATTTTTGAATAATTCTGAAACTGTAAAGTTATGTGGCTAGTAAACGCACTGGTTATAACTTTCTCCTGGTATTCAAGTTTCTCAATGCCTGAAAATTAAAGGTAATAGCCAGATACTCAGTAAATACATTACTGATCAAAGAACAACCGAAATATTAAACTGTATAGACTCTAGGATCTTTGAAAATATCTTGTGAACAATACATACGAAACTTACCAAGGAGCCTTCCATAATTCTTTTGAATCTTAAGGTCAAGAAGTTCTCTGCTTGGTGCAGTGAATGGCATTTTACAAACGGTTTTATAACGTTCAGCTGCAGGGAATCAGTAAAGTCACACTCGATTTTACCGTAATATCTATTTCTAAAAAAGTATTTTTACAGTTGATCTTACTTAAAAGAAAACCAAATCCTTCTTCCCTAAGAAATGTAATCTGGGCAGACGAATGCCGCTTTATTCGAAAAAGGTACATTAATCTTCCAAAGCAACTGATTCCGGTCGGTAAGAATTTATTCGTCCTACAAGAGGTTTATCATCAATAAAAAATACAATTTTAGTAGGCGACTGCTGCTTTGATCGAGAATGAAACATAATTTTCAGAACGATTAGTTTTGGAACTGGAAAAACCCTTTCTTACCGCAAAAAAAACATCATCATTGGTAGTATTTTATATAAATGTGCGGTGTAGTAGCTTTAGAAACTCGTTTAATAGTTCCACTTTGTAAAAAAATTATATTAAATGGTTACCAAAATACTCAGTCATAATGCATTTGTACTAAAATTGCATTATTTTTGGCTTTATACATTCTATAGATCATGGTCGACAAATTAAAATAGTTAGGTCTTTATGTCTTAAGGGATGAATTAGGGGAATAATATTCTCAATTATAACATGTACAGATTTTGAAGAATGTGTTTTTTCTGATGCTGGACTTTAAATAATTTATGTAACAATTATCTCTGTAACCATCAAATAACAATTATATCTCTGAAAATTAAAACAAAAAAACAAGAATATAGAAAAATGATCTTAATTTAATATAACAATAAATATTAAAATAAGCTTACTTATTAATAACTCAGAAAATCTTATTGATGGATTAATGACATTTTGTGTCCTTATTGATGAATATAAGAAAAACATTTTAATCACTTTGCCATTTTTTCACAGTATGAGAATAATATTCTCAAACTTTTTACTAACTATCGTCTCAAAAGGCAAACTATTTTTATACACTTTGATGCTTTATTTGGTGAAATTTAACTATTGGATACATTTAAGACTTAATTTTTTCTTTCACGTGATAGTCAATAATATGTATATCCATTAAAAACTTGGAATCAAGTGTTTTGAAGATTATATTTTCTTTTCATACCATGAAAATTAAAAAAAAAAAAAACCTTTAGTATATTCATGTTATTTCTATTCATTTGTTTCTTTCATCTGAATTTTTTCTGAAAAATACATACATACAAAAAAATACATTTCATCTGAAAAATACAAAGGTCATTCAAATTTGTAGGCAAAAGAATCATAACATGAAAATTTTATGGGAGTGATATGTCAATATATTTTTATTTTATTTATTTTTAATAGTATAGAAAAAAACCCGATAATATGTAAACAAAAAAATGTTTTTTTTGGTCTTGAAGGCGTATTTGTAGAAATCCAGTGATTAAAACAAATAATATATTTGTTAAATGTACTTCAAACATATTACTAAAAACTTATTAAAATTAGAAAAAAATTTCAGGCAATAAGACTGTTCACAGAAAGACTGCTTTTTTAATGCCAAAACTGTAGGAAAATTATTTTTGTAATAAGTTCTTAACTTGTTGCAGAAAAACTTTAAAGCCTTAAATAATATCTAATCACAATTCTAAATAACTTATTTTGTTATTTTAATTAAAATTCTAAAGAGAGTTTTAAGAGATATTTTTTTGTAGTTGCTCAAAAATTTATTTCTTGCCAAATATGGTAATTCTAGGCTATTTAATCTGCTCTGTAAAATTCTATGAACGACTTTTTAAATTATGCATACGAAATTTTAAAATGTGTAGATATTATCCAGCCTATAAATTTTATCATATAAAAAAATCTGTGTCTAACTAGAGATTTTCGTCTTGTATAATAGACGAGAAATCTTTACTTTTGTTCTTAAAGAAATAATGCACGGTGTCGTTTACGCAAGAAGTTGTTACAACTTCATTGCTACATTTTCAATGTCGCAATTCATGTTCGTGAGACAGAAAATGACGTTACGCCAATGATAATCTGATTTTAAAACGAAGAAGAATGCCAAGCGTGATCGGAAAAACTTTAGCCGGCTGTTGGCTATTTTGCAGCTAGCCTAAACTGAGGTCATCCCGTGCTGCAGGCCAATTTTCTGTGGACATGCTACTAACAATTGTCAGACGTAAATGACCGGAAACATGACATTAACAAAGGTGATGTTCGTCAGGCTTTTGAGTAGCATTGAACTAAGTCCTAGTTTCGAATACTGGGGGAGATAATTATCATGTTCACAAAATTTTGTCCCACCTCCATACTACAATAACATGTTGACATGTTTCTCAATATTTATTTTTCATTTAATCAAAGTGGATATGCTGATATTTTTAAAATATTAGAATGAAAACCATAGCTGAAAAATTCTTAAATTTCCCCGATTTTTTTTAAAAATAAAGCTGTTCAACATGCATAAAAATATTTACTTTCTTCAGAATTAAGTTTTTTTTATGCATAAAAAATTTTAAAAATAAAAGCCTGTAAAGAAGGGTTTCATCCATCTATACATTTTTCTTTCTTATTTAAGTTGATTGCGCAACAAAATATAAATTACAATTCCCAGATTTTCAAAGGTAGTATAGTTGAAATTGTTTTGAATTAACATAATTAAAGGAAATAACTCACATCAATTTATTCAAAATATTTATTTAAAAAATTCAAAAATCCAACATAAATTGTTAAATAACTAAAAATATTACATTGCTCAATTTCTGCTTTTTTTACTTTAACTATATTATCTCAAACATTAACATGATCAAAAAAAATTTAAGTTATTATAAATAATCACTAAAATAATTTAAAATCATTAACCCCTTATCCGTGTGGTGTTCTTTACTATCTGAATAGCAAAGTCTTTTTTTCCGCAACTGTGTTATCGCACTGATTCAACAATTCTCAAAGAACCTGAGATTTTCACGGATTGTCTGTCATATTTGCTTTGAATTACAACATTTCTTATTACTTAATTTTAAATAGCAAATCTACAATTCTGATAATCCACTTCACAAACCATACCCATTCACCATAATTTAATTAACTATAAACTATTAAAATAACTATTTTTTCAAAGAATTAAAAGAATTCTGTATAATCTTGTACATCTGCATCTTCATGAAATATATAATTGCATAATTACATAAACAATAATGTTTCTTAACTCTGCGGTGCTCCATGAGATGTTAAATCCGATTTTAATGGAATGTACTTTAGCAATTCTAGATTTCAACTGAATATTCAACTTCTCATTTCTAAAAGTGAGATCAATTTATATTAATTTGATTTACTTTTATTGCATACTTTTTATTATTATATACTTTCTATTAGCATTAGTATGCAAATTATCACTGCAAATTCGAACTAGCATTTCATGCATTAATAAGGTCTTGCTCATAGATTTGAAGATGAACCTGTTTGATGAATTAATGAATTTTTTTATATAATGTCTATAAATTTTTCAGTTTTATCAGTCATATTTAGTAAAATGTTCTTTACCCACAAAAACTTGTTGTTAAAATGTAGTTCCACGTATCTATTGCAAAATCTGAAGGGTTATGAGGCTTTGAATTTCATTATTTCATAATGATATTGGATCATTTCAGTGTCCTTCACGACAGGGCCGGCCTTCTCTAAGAAGGGACTCTGGTGAAAGAGACCATTTGGGGCTCACATTTTTTGTGAAGTAAAATATATATATATACAAACACGAACACATATTATTAATGCATTTTTATTTAATGCGTGATTTTGTATTTGCTAATACATCAATTACTTCAGAAAAATTACAATTTTTTTTCCGATGCTATATAGCAAGTGCATTTAAACGTTCTGAACACATTCTTGATCGAAGTAATTCTTTATTAATTTTCATTTGTTGAAAGAACGCTAGTACTTGTTATAGTAGCTAACAACGTAAAGAATAATTTTAACACAGTGAATATATTTAGAAATAACTCATTATAATTATTATTTAGTATGTATTGTAATATGTCTTGTGCGTTACTTAGACCTTTCATTCGAAATCAAATCCAGTAGTAAACAAATTTCTTGGAGGAGAATTCCATCTACATCTTTGTTACAAAATTTTTCAAAGTTTTTGGAACATTTTTCTAATTTATGTATTGTTTTTTTATATCAGTGACTAATTTGAAATCAGAAATAATATTTGGTATGCTTTTAAATTTATCTTCTATTCGTACTATAAATGTATTTATTACAGTATTAAAAAATAACACCGAAATTCCTCTACCGAGTTTTTATTACTTCGCCTTTTGCTAATTCGAAATATATATTTTTTCTCTTTTTTCCAATTCGTTTTACAGGAAAATGTTTTGAAATGCTCAAATTATGTGCTAGCACTTTTGCTTCATCTAAAAATGTGTTATACTTTGGATTTCAGTTTTAATTTTACTACCCAAATTGAAAACCGAGTCAAGAACAATTGTTTTTGTTCGAAATAGTTTATTGTTAGTGTTCATTTTGGACAATATAGCAAACCATGCTATTAAACATAAAATAAATGGCATTTCTTGTATTATATCTAATAAACCTTTACCATCGGATACCGCTGTATTATAGTTACTCACATTAATAAATTTTTTAAGGCATTACAAGCAATGACGTCAGATACGGTTAACCGTTAACTCAAATCAACATTTTCTATCATTGAACTTGATAATTCTGAACGAATATTAAACGAATTAAGAGATACAATAAGTAATTTCTTTCAATACCATTTTGAATGAACACCGAGGTTTGAAATTCTAAAAAAATACACCAATCTAATATATAATAATGAATATTTGTTTGTAGAATAGAATAATAAAAAGTAGAATAATTTCTATTTGTGCTTCCCCTTTTATATATACACTGATGGAAAAAAAATTCCAACACCAAGAAAAAATTATTGTACAGTAATAAAATTTTAGGAATACATTTGTCTAGGTAACATATTTAATTGATTAAAGTTTCAAGATCACAGGTAGAGCCATTTCAAATGTGGAATTTTGGTACATTAGTAACCGGTGTAACCGCCAGAATTTTGAATGCAAGCATGCAAACGTGCATGCATTGTGTCGTACAGGTGTCGGATATCAGTTTGTGGGATGGAGTTCCATGCCTGTTGCACTTGGGCGGTCAATGCAGGGATGCTTAATGCTGGTTATGGATGACGCTGGAGTTATCGTCCAATGATGTCCCATACGTGCTCGATTGGAGAAAGATCTGGTGATCTAGCAGGCCAAGGCAACATGTCGACATTTTGTAGAGCATGTTGGGTTACAACAGCGGTATGAGGGTGAGCGTTATCCTATTGGAAAAAACCCCCTTGAATGCTGTTCATGAATGGCAGCACAACAGGTTGTATCACTAGACTAACGTACAAAGTCAGGGTGAGCAGTCAGGGTGCGTGGGATAACCACGAGAGTGCTCCTGCTGTCATACAAAATTGCTCCCCAAACCATAACTCCAGGAGTGGGCCCTGTGTGTCTAGGCCGCAGACAGGTCACTAGCAGGCGTTCACCTGGCCTCCTTTTAACCAACAAACGGCTATCACTGCGACCAAGGCAGAACCGACTTTCATCAGAAAACACAACAGATCTCCACTCTGTCTCCAATGAGCTCTAGCTTGACACCACGGCAGTGGTTTGGAGTCAGTGGAATGCACTGTACAGGGCATCTGGATCGGAGCTGTCCTTGAAGTAACCGATTTGTAACAGTTCGTTGTGTCACTGTGGTGCCAACTGCAGCTCGAATTTCAGCTGCAGACGTAGTACGATTAGCCACAGCCATACGCCGAATACGATGGTCTTCCCTATCAGTAGTACCACGTGGCTGCCCGGAACCTGGTCTTCTTGAGGCAGTACCTTCCCTTAACCACTGCCGCCAATACTCATGCACAGTGGATACATTCCTGCCAAGTCTTTCAGCAATATCGCGGAAAGAAAACTCACCTTCTCGTAGCCCTACAACACGACTTCGTTCAAAATCAGTGAGCTGTTGATAATGACTTCTTCGTCTTCTCAGAGTTATCCTTGACTAACATTAACCCACTACGCCAAATCTCAACTGTAAATAACGATCACGAACCTTACAGCGCTTATTTAAAGCAAACCTCATTTACATGTTCATAGTGTCGCTACTAGCGCCACAGTTACGCGCGTAGCTCGAAATTTGAATCGACGCCATCTTTCAGATGTATAAACACGCCTACCAAATTTCGTTTATCTAGCACAGTTCCTTCCGAGTGTTGGAATTTTTTTCCATCAGTGAAAATTAAAGGAGAGTGATAGGAAAGGCATATAAATTGCATGCAGGTTTAGAGAAAGTATTCTAGACTGTAGACCTATTTCCCTTTCATGTTGCTACAGTTATACATTGCTTGCCCTCTACAGTTCACAATATCTCAAACAATCTTTCCAACAGAGTTTTTTGTAGTCTTTCACCAGTCAGATCAGTTACTTCAATAATACCTATAAATGACTCATTTATGGTCAACCTTTTCTGTTCAAAATTTACATATCTAATAATAAATGAAATTTGTTCCTTATGGGAAAAATCAATAGCACAATCCATTTGTATACTATAGTACAATTCTGCTTTTATATCGTGTTTAATTTTGTTTAGGTCTTCATTTACTAACGCAGAAATAATTGGTTCCTGTGACTTATATGCTAAATCTTGCACTATTCAATTTTTATATATTATTTTTTGTATGATCTATTATCACAGGATGACATTTATTTAATAATTCGATGAAGCAAAAAATTTCTATTATTAGGCTTACATATTATTTCGTGAGTTCTTGGAAGTGGGAGATTATTAACGCTAAAAATAGAATCACATTTATAATTTTTTGAAATAGTAATTTGAATCGTGCCGTTCCTTACTTGTATTAACTTGATTTGCTTTATTAATAGTCGTACATAAATATGGTCGTTTTAAAAATTCTTTCCAATCAATTAATGAATTAATTTGACAGTTCAAGCGTTCATGATCTTGGATTAGTGGCAGCTTTCTTCAATTTAATACCCACCTATAATTCGTGTAGTTTTGTCATTTTCTCATCTTTTGGAAAATAGTTTCAACAAATTCAAAATACGGAGTCTTGCGTCATTGAATAAAAGAACCAGTTGCGAAGTTGAGTTTCACCATTTGTCATTTTTAAAAAGTAATATGTAGTGGAAAATGACCTTGCTTCATCATTTTAAGCAAAAACTCTTTTGTGTTGCATGGGTCCGATTTTAACACAAAACATTCTAAATTTGTCAGTTATAATACTTAGCCGTAAACAAAGATCATTTGTACTCTTTTGATCCTATTTGTTTTTGTCATTTTCGTTATTTAATCATCCAAACTCAGAGCACAAAAATTGTGCCGCTCTGCCTTAAGGGGATTTCTTTATTCATAAATCAACTCCTCCCTCTTTTATATGTATCAATGATCATTGCCTAAAAATGGCGCCAGTCGACATTCAACCAACTGCGAGGAATTATACTTGTATATTTTCAATGCATGTAAAAGCTATTATTCTTCAGAACACTATTTTGATTCTTAATCATGGTGGGAGCCCCCCTCAGTCGTGGGACCTCTCAACTCACCGGCCCTGCTTCCCGAGGAACATTTGACAATCAAAAATTGCGATTAGGGCTATTTATTTGCCAAAATAATGAATTGTAAGTCTATTCGTTGATGAGCAGAGCTTTCTTGCACTTAAGATGTTTGTATGCCAAGAATATTTTACTAAATATATCTCAAAAGAACATGCGTTGTCTCTATTTGGTAATGTTATTTTCGAGTTAAACAACATCAAATAAAGGGTAGAATTAATGCAAGATTTGAATTTGCCACATTTTGAGCATCAAAGTGTTGGCAGTCCTATTAAAAACTATTTGACTAATAGTTTTGGGTTAGTAAAAAATGGGGCTTTATACGATAGAACAATGTTTTAACGCAAGATTTAAATTAAATAAGAAATACATTTTTCTTCGAATTGTAATATTTTTATTGAATCATTTGCACGGAATATTGTTTTGTATGGAATAGCATATAGGGTAATTAGCCTCCACGGTTTTTATAGAACACATATGTCGGAATTTTCCGTGGCCATTCTGCATAAATATGGCTGGAGTTCGTTGATGGAGAGCTAAATTCCCTCCTGCAATGCACGCGTGCTTGTGAGCTTGTTGACATCGACTTTTGACTCCATATAACCACATAAAAAGAAATCTAGTGGACCAGATGAAATTGATTACAAATAAATCTGAAACTTTCATTATTTTTGAAAAATTGTCCAACAATGAAAACACGTTATTCTGTAGTGTAAAGCTCCGTTTTACAAACCCGAAACGTTTCGCAAAATTTTTAAATAAGTTTGCTAATACTTTACTCCTCGAATGGGGAAATTCAAATCCAAATTTTGAGTTAATTTTTGAATATCCCTTATAAATAACTCAATGTATGTTTCAAAATTGTTTTTCATTTAAAAACATATGTCAAGCTCTAACGATTTATAATGCCTTTACAGTTATTTTCACCCTCATAGCACCAACTCTCAGAAATTAAGTGAAAAAATATTAAAGGGAAGCGGATTCCTTATTTTATCCGACAGATGAAATCTAACTACAATTTCCGGTTGGAGGCTGAATTTTTTCTTCTTTTGATAAAGCGGTTTGATAGAACTTGTTTAATCGCATGACATAAACTTTTATTTGGAAGCAGACATAGTTTACATCATTTCATGGAATCTATTCTCAAAATACTTTAAAATTCGAAATACAATTAAAAAAAAATTTTTTTTTTAAAGCATTTTCTACAATAAATTTCAGTTCTGACCTTCTTGCTGCTCATAAATAACATCAATAAATATGTAAAAATCATCTAAACTTCCTGTTTTATCTTCATTATACAGAAACTTAAAGGAAGTAATTCACTCTAAATTTTAAACTATTATTTCGTATATTGCTCTATAATTCTACTTACTGAATATATTTGACCAATTTTCTATTTCATATAACAACTTTGTTTAGTTTTTTAAAGAGTTTTTTTTTATTTTGGAAACTTCACAGGAATGTTATTTTTATTCCTCCGTTAAATTTTCACATTCTTAATACAAAGGAAATTAACAGTGCTATTTCACAGCTATAAAGAAATTTCTTCTATAAATGAAAGATTAGTGTTAGCTGCTTGTTTAAAATAAAAGAAATATTGATTAGTTACCATAGTAAATGAAATGAGTATTTAAGTATTTTTTCAGATGGATTCATTTTAAGATGCTTGTTTAATATTTCTCACGCAATGGCAGTCAGAGAATTTCTGCCTGTATTTGTCTACTGTGATCCTAAGAGCAGAAATAAATTATCGGATTTCAACCAACAAGTGATACATTATACGAAAAGAGCCCCAATTTATGGATCTTTATCCATTTGTGAATTGTGAGTCAGTTTTTAACGAATCGTGACAATAATTTATATGCATATATGAATACACATATTTTCAATTCATTTTGAAACAACCGAAGGTATTTGGCTTAGATTTCGTTGTTTTAAGAAACTATTAGATGACGAGAATGATCCCTGAAGAGTCATCAATTTCTCGTACCTCTCCAGGATACAATGCATTTTGAAAAGTTCACACTTTTATATAAAAAATATTTCATCCATTAAATGTAAACTGTAAAGTTTATCTTGAAATGTTATTACAAAATTTGCTGATAAACCTTGTGTTTCTCGGGATTAAAAGTACCTATATTTTTACTGTAACATCTAATTTTACATAGAATATTATAACATACCAAATCAGTCTTACATCTGAAATGGTTTTTAAAATTAAAATTGGAATATTAAATGAATTTTTTGAAAACCTAAAATATCTAAGTTTTTAAATATATTTCATACAAATATTTTTTATATTAATACAGCCAATTTTGCATTTTGAGACAATCAAATAAAATAATTCATTTATTATTAATAAAAAAGCATGAAAATAAACCAAATCAATAACTGCTCCTTATATATTTTTAATTTTTTTTTTAAATTTTGATAGCGTATTCTAGAAATTGCTAGCAAAAGCAATACTTTTCATGCTTTCCTTTGAATTTAACCAACGTTCTTCTTCTACTTCTTCTTCAGTGGCGCTTCAGCCCAGGGTGGGCTATGGCCTTCCGCAGAAAATGTTTATAAGATACATGTATTAAGATAATGGATAAATTCATTAATAGTGGTAGTGTAGTTCAAAGCAGAAAAGACAAAATTTTGGTGAATTTCTAATTAATTGAATATTTAATTAATTTTTGTACTTCAAAAAGTTAACGATATTGCTTTTTTGTATTATTTAATAAATCTACAAATTTGTTTAATTTTGGCCAGTTGTAAGAGGTGATTTGGACCATATATACATACATACTTATCCATAATTAATTTTATATCTATTACGATAATTTATCAAAAATGTTCTATGCTTATTAAAATATTTGTTTATGCATTGAAGATTTTTTTAAATCTAATAAAAACTGATTATGATTAATTTTTATTATTTAATGATAGACTATTTATGTAACAAGAAATATTAAAAACAAAGTTTTGATGGCATTTTAGATTTAACAATTGATGGAACATAATAATTTTAGGCCCAGTTTTTCCTGCTATAATTAGCTTCAAATTTCTAAATTTGATTTTAATATAAAAAAGTTAAGAAAATGGGACTGAGCATTTGATAGCAGCGGTTTACTTTAACATTTTGAAAAGAAGACATATGAAAACTCTATTATGTCTTTAAAAATCGTTAGACCCTCCCAAGATTCTTACGATTTATTGTGACGACTGGGTTTGTGAGGCCATTCTTAGGAGCAGAACGACACACATAAAGAGGATACAATTACCTCTTCTGGCTTACACCATTGTTGCAGTAATGTGAATAGGAGAGCAAAGTTGCTTGATCTTTGAGATGAGAGGTCGTTGAAAGTGAAGACTTCCAGCTAAAGGTTTGAAACTTTTGAAGCGTTGCATTGCGTGCATTGTCTTACACTCAGCACTGGGGTTAGAAAACTCTTCGGACTTGGGTATCTAGAGGATAAAATACCTTCTGTCATTACCAAAGTGAACGGAAGTGGAAGAAATTCATTGGAATCTTATCTTATATTCAATCCTTTCAATTAACACTTTAGATCATGCTCATTAGCCAGACAATGCCCCAGTATGCCTTTTTTTATTCGCATCTGTTAAGATGGAGAGAAGATATTGCCTAAAATGGATTCTCGCATTGAAATTTTCAGAAAAAAGTTTGGGACACGATTGCTGAATAACAAATGAATGGGCTCATAAAATAACGTAGTCACCATTTCAAAGAAGTGCAATGGTAGGAGAATATAACAACTAAAATAAACAATAGCTATATCTGATTTATAACAATGCAAGGGTATTTCTTGATTTTTTTCTATTCTGTCTTTTTTAAATGAATTTGCTAGAAAAGTATTTATTTTGTATTTTTTCTTATCGCTTTTATATAATCGTGTGATAGTAGCCAGATGATCATGATATATCCAAAAGACTTTTTATAAATGTTAAAAAAATTTGAATATCATCTGGCTATTAATTACTCTCATCTAGAACTCTGGGTGGTCAAACAAAGGGTTCTAGGTTGTAAGACTCAGTTCCCCTGAAGATTTATCGTGCGATGAATCTTCATAATATCACCTTCCCAGGCAAATCAACATATTGGATAATGTTGTACAACAATGAGTGGCATTGTGCTGTATTTTTGAGCATTCAACAATATTATATGGCATTACAAATGATGTTTAATATCACGCAGTGGATGAATGCCACTATGAAAATATCAAACAGCCCCTTTCTAACATTAATACATGTCTGACGAGGAATGGCTGGCTCTAATGATGGCCTTTACATCTGACAGCCATCACAAATGCTTCTGATCCTCTTAAAAAACCTCTCGCGTATTTTTAAAGGGAACATTAATCTGTATAAAGGAAATCACATTTGTAAAACTGAACGATCAGAAAAGAAATAGTTTGGATTGCCAGATGAAATTAAAACAAATATGAGTCAAATCCTCCCCCAAATTCAGTGACAAATACATCAGTTAGGATCAGAAAAAGTAATTTTTAACTGATTCTTTAAAAGTGAGCCTCTTATTTTGATCTAGAAAACAACCAAGATCTACCCAACCGTCTCGAGATATTTTTGCTATCTTTTTCACAAACTTCTTTTTAAATAGCATTAGTAAAAAAAGCCTTATCTTCCAAGAAATAAAAATAAATTAAATGAACGGTATGAAGTTAAAAGAAATGCTATTAAAAGTGCTATTTGCAAATAATTGTTAAAGATATCAACACGAGATATTTTTCATTTAATTTTAAATTGAATTATTTTTCATTTAATTTTGAATTAAATTGGATTTTTTTACTTAATTTTGAATTATTTTTTCATTTAATTTTTTTATAATTATCGTAACAAAATATTTGCGATAAAATATAACAGAAAATTGTGTTTGAAAAAAAATTATAGATTAATATGAAATTAACAATGAATTTTACAAAATTCTTAAATTATATTTTAAAAATCGAATTTCTTCAAATATGAATGCAGAAGCCTTTTGTATGATGGTTTGATAGAGACTGTTATCCTAAGAAATTTAATTTAGTTAATTTAGGAAAATTAATTTTCAATATGAGAATATACGAAACTCTTTTGGAATGGATCTTGAAGTTTCATGAAAACTTGTTTTGCTAAATCTTCTTTTACGATCACAAACAGGAATTTTTCATTAATATTAATTAAAATGCTATAAGAAATTTCTTTGTATTTATAAAAGGATGAGGCTTATTAATTTGCGTCAGTAGTTGAATGTGACTTAAATAATCTCTATGATAACTTTGATAAATTAATTAATAATTTCCATATCTTAAATGAAAAACTAGAAAATATTTAACTGTATTACTTTTTAGTTTTATTTATTATTTAACTAACTGGTAGTTTATATCAGTTAAATCATTGATTTTTGATTTAATATGTAAGAAGGTAAGGTAAATAAAATCTTTTAGTTATTATTTTTCAAAATGCATCTATAAATACCGATTTCAACATTTTTCATGTACGAATTATTATCACATTTTCCTCAATAACGTTATGAGCATTTGAAAGGTTTTATAAATTCTGTAATAATATATAAATTGGCTTTGGTATTGTTTAGTTATACTAACATCCTGTTGTAAAGCAACACTAGGGCCATTTTGGGACTGACCTTGTCATTTTGAACGGTTGCCTGAAGAGGAGGATGACACCTAATCTGACATCCCCCTCTCCACACAGCTCCAGAGGGAGGACGTTTGGCCAGACGTACTTAACGTGCAACAGATCTCCTTATAGGGCCGTTCTTGGGTGGAATCGGGACTCGAACTTAAACCCTATGGTTCAAGGGACAATACCTCGACACCAGCCATCGCGGCCAGAATATAAGTAATCTTTCTCGTAGTAGCATTTGTAACTTCAAAGTTAGAAATCACAGAATTTATATAAGAAAACGCAGAAAGTATGGAAACCAGGCATTCCCTTGCTTCGAAAAATGAAAAAAAAGATATTAAAATTTGTTACATTTCGCAAAATTTCCAACATTATGTTCCATTTCCTAAAGTTGCGCTTTCCTTGAAATGTTTTTTAATGTATTGGTGCCCTTTTGAAAATTATGCATACCATTTTTTTCTTCTAAAAAACAATGCACCTTTAAATATGTACCTGAAGTGGTCATATACATGTTAATCATTCATGAGGAAGGACTAAAAATTATTCTATAGATATCCATTATAATTATTAGTGTCGTGTCTTATTGTGTATCGTTTGCTCTATATTATTAACCAATGACGTTTACAGAAGATTTTTTAAAAGAAATAATTTAGTCAAATCAAAATACAAATTTTTTGTAAAGTTTTATATTAATAGCTATATTTAAAAATTAGTAATTTTTCATTAAATTCTCATATTCACATTTGAAGTAATTTAATTGGAAAGTTCGTATTACGCATCGTGTTCATTTACATCAGAGAGATGGCCACTGAATGATAAAAAGTCGAGTTTTTTATTACAGTAAAAGCTCTTTATTCGCGCTTCCTTCATTCGCGTTTTCATTATTCACGGATTTAAAAAATGTGACCCAATTCCTATATTCGCGGCAAAAAATTTCTTTATTCGTGGATCTAATAAGTACATACATAATAATAAAAGGATTCCAATAGATATTCAACCCAATATCCTTTGTAAATGCCGTCAAATGTACGAATAAAAAAAGTAAAATAGATCTTATTAAAGCGTTGTCTAAAGTATGTTGTTTAAATGTAAACTGCAAACACAGCCGAAATCACGAATGGAATAGGATGAGATGGGTTCGTACAAATAGAATCAAGTGACATTCAGGAATTGCTTGAATCGCAAGATGAAGGTTTGACTGAAACCGACTCTGAGGAAATGTTAAATTCACAGCCCATTGAAGAAGAGACTTCAACAAGCACTGGAAACGTGACATTAAATTTGAAAAATTTTAGTGAAGGCTTAAGAATGGCAAATGAGCTTTGCGATTTCTTTATGAACATTGATCCGTCTATGGAACG